>JAQZBX010007826.1:0-49519 GCA_029593785.1 Cabassous unicinctus | reverse complement strand
GACTATACGTCAATCAATTAGATAAGCTAGATGAAATGGACAAATTCTTAGAAACACACAAACTACCTGTACTGACTCAAGAAGAAACAAAGCTCCGTCAGACCACTTACTAGTAAAGAGATTGAATCAGTAATTAAAAATCTCCCAAAAAAAGAAAATCCCAATACCAGATGGCTTCATGGAGGAATTCTATCAAACATTCCAAGAAGACTTAACTCCAAATCTGCTTAAACTCTTCTAAAAAATAGAAAAAGATGGAACACTCACTAATTCATTCAATGAGGCCAACATCACCCTTATACCAAAACCAGATAAAGATACCACAAGAAAACAAGATCTCTTACGAATATAGATGCAAAAACCCTCAACAAAATACTAGTAAATGGAAACCAACAGCATAGTAAAGTAAAATAATGATACACAACGATCAAGTGGAATTTAACCCTGGTATGCAAGGTTGGTTCAACATAAGAAAATCAATTAATGTAATACACCACCCACTTAACACAATGAAGGAAAAAAAAAATGCACTATCATCTCAACTGATTCAGAAAAGGAATGTGACAAAATCCATCAACCATTCTTGATAAACACTTGCAACACTAGGAATAGAAGGAAACTTCCTCAACATGATAAAGGGCACACATGAAATGCTAACAGCTAACATCCTACTTAATGGTGAAAGACTGAAAGATTTCCCTCTAAGATCAAGAACAAGACAAAGATCCCATTGTGACTACTGTTCTTCAACATTGTATTGGAAGTCCTTGCCAGAGCAATTAGGCAAGAAAAAGAAATAAAAGGCATCCAAATCAGAAAGGAAGAAGTAAAATGTTCCCTATTTGAAGATGCTATGATCCTATACACAGAGAATCCCAAAAAATCTACAACAAACCTCCCAGAGCTAATAAGTGAACTCAGCAAAGTGGCAAGGTACAAGATTAACTCCCAAAATCATTAGTCTTTCTATACACAAGCAACGAACAATTGGAAGAAGACCTCAAAAGAATTCCATTCACAATAGTAATTAAAGGAATCAAATACCTAAGAATATTTCTAATTAAGGATGGAAAGGACTACAAAAACACTGTTAAAGAAACCAAAGAAGACCTAAATAAATGGAAGGACATTCCATGTTCATGGATTGGAAGACTAAATATCACTGAGATGTCAATCCTACCCAAAACAATTTATTGATTCATTGCAATCCCAATCAAAATTCTAACAACTTTCTTGCAGAAATGGAAATGGGGTCCCAAATAGCCAAAAGCCATCTTGAAAAAGAAGAATGAAGTTAGAGGACTCCCACGTCCCAATCTTAAAACTTATTACAAAGATACAGTAATCAAAACAGCACGGTACTAGCACAAGGACAGACATATAATAGATCAATGGAATAGATCTGAAAGCTCAGAAATCAACCCTCACATTTATGGCCAACTGGTTTTTGACAAAGGGGCAAAGACCACTTAATTGGGAAAAAATAGTCTCTTCGACAAATGAGGCTGGGAAAACTATATCTCCAACCTCACACTCTATACAAAAGTTAACTCAAAATGAGAAAAAGGCCTAAATATAGAGCCAGAACTACCAAACTCCTAGAAGAAAACATAGGGAAGCATCTTCAGGACCTTGTGTTAGGCAATGATTTCTTAGACTTTACACCCAAAACACAAGCAACAAAAGAAAAAATAGATGAGACCTCATCAAAATAAAAGACTTTTGTGCCTCAAAGGACTTTATCATGAAACCTACACAATGGGAGAAAATATTTGGAAACCATATAACAAATAAAGGTTTAATATCCAGAATATATAAAGAAATTCTTTAACTTAACAACAAAAGGACAAACAACCCAATTAAAAAATGGGCAAAAGATTTGAACAGACATCTCTCCAAAGATACACAAATGGCCAGAAACCACATGAGATGTTCAAGATCATTAGCCATCAAGGAAATGCAAATCAAAAACTATGACACAGCATTTCACACCCATTAAAATCGCTGCTATTAAAAAATGGAAAATAACAAGCTGGATGGGATGTGGAGAAACAGGAACACTCATTCATTGCTGATAGCAATGTAAATGGTGCAACCCCGTGGAAGACAGTTAGGCAGTTCCTTGGAAAACTAAGTATAGAACTACCATATGACCTAGCAATCTCTACTAGGTATATACCCCCACAGAAATGAAAGCAGGAACTCAAACAGATATTTTCACAACTGCTGTTCATAGCAGCATTGTTCACAACTGCCAAAGATGGAAACAACCCAAGTATCCATCAACCAATGAATGGATAAATAAAATGTATCCATTTTATATATATTGTATGTATATAAAAGGTATATATATATATACACACACACAATGGTATATTATTCAGTCGTAAAAAGTAATGAAGTCCTGATACACACGACAGTATGGATGAACCTTGAAGAAGTGAAATAAGCAAGACACAAAAGGACAAACATTATATGATATCACTGATCTGAAACAATTAGAATAAGCAAACTCAGAGTCAGAATCTAGAATATAGGTTATTAGGTGATGAGGTGGAAATAAGGATTGGGAAGTTAATGCTTAAAATGCACAGGGTTCCTATTTGCAATGATGGAAATGTTTTGGTAATGTATGGTGGTGAGGTAGCACAACACTGTGAAAGTAATTAACAGCACTGAAATATATATCTGAATGTGATTCAAAGGGGGAAGTGTTAAAGTATATATATGGAACAGGAAAAAATGAAAAAATTAAAATCCATGGAACTATTATACTACATGGTGAACCCTAGGTTAAAACATGGACTATAGTTAATAGTACAATTATAAAAATGTGTTATCATCAATTGTAACAAAGGTTCCACACCAATGCAATGTGTTAATAATGGGATGATATATAGGAATCCTATATTTTATGAATGATTGTTCTGTAAATCCACCTCTTTAATAAAGAAAATAAAAATTTAAAAAAATACAGACATACCAAAAAAAAAAACAAATCCTGATGAAAATAACAGATGTTTCATAGCAAAGAAATAATCTCTTCTGATCCAGTGGCTATCTTAGAGCAACCACTTCATAAAGTACTTACTGAATAGGAAAAAAGAAGGAAAAAATAGTTTCCCCCTTTTTTTTTTAAAGCTGCTTATGTCACTTATTGCTTTCTACATAGGTAGAATACTTCTCAAACTGCTATATACTTGAAATTAGAACTGATCTTTGAAATTTCTCTTTTTTTAAATTCTAGTTAACACAGTGTAGGTCCTCAAAATATCTAGCGAAAAAGATATTTTCTTTATATTTAAGGTATTACTTAATAGTATTTAACTTAAGGGTATTAATACTTTTGAGAAGAAGAATCAAGAGGTTCAGGCCTAAAGAACCCAGGAAAGATGCCATGTTAGGCATGGAACATGCATAGAAGTCATTTTCTCCAATAGCCACATGAGATTTAGATGTGTGAAAAGTCTATCACCCTTTTCCCCACTCTTACCAACAACAGTATGTTTCCTATCCCAGGTCAACTTCCCTCCCAGATTCTTTGTTCTAAGAACATGGGGACAAAATACCCGTAACACTAACTCAAAAAATTTTTGTACAATTAAAATGAAAATGCAGAGAAGTTCTGTAATTTATTGAAGTACTCTTGGGAATTTAAGGGACTGAAAGGAAAAACAGATAAACAGCATATGCTTTGCTACATTTTGTTCTTTCCTTCTACATCTGTGGTGGCTTATAATTACTAACTTTATTACTAGCTTTACATTAATTTTAATGAATAAGCAAATGAAGAATGAATGACTAAAAACATAAACTGAAAAATCAAGAGCTGAGTTACTCTTACCACCCCATAATTTAAAGCATTAACTTACTGGAACATTATTAATCCTCATACGACTCAATGTTCTTCTATAATAGCTGAAATCATTCTGTATGGCAGGATTTGTCATCTAAACAAGACATTTATGACAGAAAAGTGTATTAAGTAATAAATGCTAATGTAAAAATTACTAAATATAGTTTTAAATAGTTGCATAACATTCCCAAATTCATAATACCACTTTAGAACTGAAACCGATATTATCTAAGACGACTTTTTGTACTTTAACACTGTACCATCCTTACCGAACATATAAAACTATGTAGACTGTTTTTCAGTCACGGTCAGTATACTTTCCTTCTTCTTTTCAGTAACTTCAGATAATATACCAAAAAAGATTGTTCACCAAAAAAAATTATCTTTTCAAATAAACAAAATGTAAAAGTAATGTGTATTTATTTTGGAATATTAAAAGTATGTGTATCTAGTCAACAGAGCAATCCTCAAAAGGACTAAAATTGTATATGCAAATCATCTGTGCTCAAAATATTAACAAAATAGAAACAACAGGCAGAGCGAGTGTAGCTCAGTGGCTGAGGGCCTGCTTCGCATGTATGAGGCCCCAGGTTCAATCCCTGGTACCTACACACACACACACACACAAATAGAACCAACAGTTGTCTATGATACAAACATAAAATTGATAAGAGTTAGGAATCCAACACTTCTATTTTCTAGAGGAGGTAACTGAGGCCCTAAGAAATCATAGGATCTACCCATGGTCACAAAACTGGTTACTGACGGATCCTAAACTTGAACTCAGGTCTCCTGATAAAAAATCTAGTGCTTATTCCATTACACAAACTCCTTCTAAAAACAGGATATTTACAGTTATACTCTAGTTTTAAATAAATGAAATATTTTAACACTTTTATACAAAAGAATGTTGAAAAACTGGGGATCAGAAGAAAAACCATTAGAAAATAAGGTCAGTGTTATTGTTTCAGAGAATTTTAAAGATGAAGTTACATGAAGACTGAATATTGTGTCATTTGCTACTATTTGCCATATAATACATGAAAAGACCTGCCATAATTTTAAAATACAGTTTTCCATTTTTCCTAAGGTCCAGTAGACATTATCTGGACACATTTTAACAAGGTTTCTAGGCTTTTCCTCCTAGTGTTCACTGAAGACTCATGTCTTTCCTAACAATCAGGGCCAGCAGAAAATTCTACCTTGAGTTCATCAAACCGGAGTGTGAAGTGAAGAATTTCTGCAAACTGTTTAGCAAGAGCCTGCTCTCGCTCTAGATGCTGGGTGGGAGAATATGGGGTACTTGTCAAGGCTCCCAGAAGACCTCTTAATGCTGCTTCTAAGGAAAAATAAAATAAAAATAAAAAATGTTAGTTTTTGTTTTTCGGATATTTGTTTATTAAAAAGTGAACAATCTATAAATGTTATGATTTCTCTTCTCATAAAAAATGTCTTTAGAAGTCAGATTACTTATTTTAGACTTATTCTAGCAATGGAAGAACTTAGGGGAGGGAGAAGAAAGAATAGGTGTAAAATGGGGGCATTTTCGGGACACTGCAATTGTCCTGCATGACAATGCAATGATGGATACAGGCCATTATATATTTCATCATAACCTACAAAATTGTGTGGGATAGAGTGTAAACTATAAGGTAAACTATAGTCCACCATTAGTAGCAATGCTTCAATGTGTTCAGCAATTATAACAAATGTACCACACTAATGAGGGATGTTGTTAATGTGGGAAAGTGTGGTAGGGAGAGGCAGTGGGGCATACGGGAATCTCCTAGATTTTTTATGTTAACATTTAGGTAATCTAAAGCGTCTTTAAAAATAAAATAAAAAAAAACAAAACAAAACAAAAAAGAAGTCAGATTACTTAAAGATATACAATGTATATGCAATAGAATCAAAATAAAATTCAAAATTTTGCCATTGTTAATGCATACCCAACTGAATACTGTTTAACAGAAGGGGAAAAAAAACCTATAGGAACGAATTCGATTTTATAATTCTATAAACTCAAATTCAAAATAAAGCAGAATGTGAATTTAAATTAAATATCAGGATCAAAGGGTACATATTATATTACTTGCATCATTCTCAAACAGTAAGGAATTTTGTTGTATGAAGTGGTAATTGTTACCTACAGCTGAGTAACTTCTTCAGTGGCAACTGTGTCCATATAGTCAAATCTGTACATGGATTTGAATGAACTATCAACTTCTCATACTGAGAATAGGCCACTTATTTATAAACACAAACTGCTTTCTTTTAGCTATTAAAGAGAACAAAATATCTGGTTTAATATTATTTAAATATTATACTTAATATTTAAGTGTCTCAGAGCCTGGCATCTCAGGACTATAAGATAAATATTCAATTTACTATATAAGCAAAATTGTTCTTTTGAAATAAACATTACTTTTAGAATGCCAGAATAATAAATATCATGCTTAAAAATGGAAACATTGATATTTCACTTTTAAAAAGGCATGGAAATTAAACAATTTAAGTGACAGATTACAGAATCAAAAAACAACACTAGATTTTATTCAGAGAAAACAAAAGCTTTCAGAGTTAGAAGATGGCCTAACATTAATAAGGAAACACCAAATTAATAATATTTATTAATGATAACTTAATCCAAACTATTTATTAATAAATGTCAGATCAACCCTTAACTTAAAAAAAAAAAAATTTGTTCTACTATTTATGAAGAGCTAATTATGAACCAACATCCATTGTGTGCACTTAATGTAGTTTTACATTCAACTTTCACCATCACCTACGACATGGGCATCATTAACCCCATTTCAGAGATGAATGAACTGAATATTAGAGAATTTACAGTCAAGGTAATAGCTAGTCCTATTCGTTCTACCATAATAAACTCTCTCTCAAATAAAGCAGTGTATTACCTGGCGTTCCGTAACCTTATAAAATATTAATCTACTGATTACTACCAACAGTGGGTACTTCTTATTATGTGTCTATTATGTACCAGGCACTGGGCTAGACACTTCACAGACATGAGTTCTCACCCATACAATACTTCTAAATGATAGCCATTAACTGCTGCCCCCCCACCCCCTTTTAAAACAGTAAGTAAGAAAACATTAACTGCCTACTATGTGTCAGGCACTGGGGAAACAGAGATGAAGTAGAGACATGCTTCCTGTGCCCACATGGAGCTTTAAAATAGAAGAAAAATGAAGAACTAGAGTTGTGAATGTGTGCTGAAGAGAAGTACAAAGAACAAGGAAAAGGTATAAAAATGGGACCTCACCTAGTTGAAGTTCAGGAAAAAGATTTCCCTGAATAAATGATATCTGGATTGAGACTGGACTCTGCACTAAGGATAGCAGGAGTATGCAAACAGACAGGACAGGGAGTCAGATCCTGAACCGAGAAGAGCATGACATAGTCAAGGAACTCCAAGAAGACCAACAGAGGTAGAAGAAAGAGGAGGAGGGTAACTGCGATTGATGGTTAAGTTCATGTGCCTGGCTAAGTTTTCGTGTCCAGTTGTTTGATAAAGCATGCACTGGATTGATTGTTACTATGAGGGTATTTGGTGGATTTAAATCATTAGTCAGTTAATAGCATCTTTGGATGAGTACATCTACAATCAACAAAGGAGTCTGCTTTAGGCAATGAGGGAAATCTCATGCAATCAGGTGAAGACCTTAAAGGCGGAACTGAGGATTTAAGCAGTAGAGAGAAGAATTTCTATCTCTACTACAATCACACAGCTTCTCCTGGGGAAGCCATGGAAACCTTTATTGGAGTTCCCAGTTAGCAGCCTGCTCTATGGAATTTGGACTTGCCAATACCCATGGTCACGTGAGCCAATTCAGATAATAAATCTCATAATATCTACATATATATTATCCTATTGCTTCTGCTTCTCTAAAGAACCCTAATACAGTAACCAAAGATTAAAATAGTACACATATAATATGTGTGCCCTATTAAGAACTCTGGCTTTGTCATCCTAATATCCTTGGAGAAAGCACTTAATCTGACATCATCAGATTAGCATTTAAAAACTCCACTTCATTTGCAGTGTGGAGAATGAATTGTAGGGGTATGAATGGACTGTAGAGGTGCAAGAGTGGGTGTGAAGAGGGTCAATTAAGTGCGAAAACATTTTTGGCTATTCTGAAATAACAGTTTACTTCTCCTAAGATTCATTCCATGTGTTGATGTTAATGTAAGAGAAAGCAAAGTCTGAGAGATATGGAAATAGTTAAACCATTTAAAGAAACAAGAGTTAAGTAAGTTTCTGTAAAAGAAAAAGGAAATTTTTTGGCATTTGCCTAGATTTTCTCAAATCTCAGGCTAATTTCAGCATTGAAAGTGTTCTACCACTTTGGGGTCAGGTCACTTGGCTGAGTTGGGATGGCCAGTGAAGGGTAATTGCAAAACTCTATCCATGTATGGTTGATGACCTCAATGGTAGCTCTACCATAAAAGATAAATTCAAGATGATAAAGCTGCTTATTTGTCTTTGTAGCTACTAGATCAGCCTCTCACCCTCCCTAGGGGGCTGTACTGCTACTGCTAGAAGACAGTCTTTCTACCTAATAATGTCCTGCCTCAAGAGAGGAAATGGAGATGAAGGATCCCAGAAGATGGCCCAGGTCTCTGGCTGAGTTAGAAAGAAAGGGAGTTCAAATAAAGCTGATCTATGGACCGGACTGAAGCTCTCTAAAACAATATCATGAGTTTTAGAAAACCTATGAGTCTTAGAAAAAGGGGATGACAAGTAGGAAATTAATAGGATACCAAGCCCTAAATTCTGGAAGAAATAAAGGGCATCTGGAAGAACAGTGCAGAAGTCGAAGCAATATAAGAAGGTTGCAAGGAAAAATAAAGGAAATAGATTGGTTCACAAACTAAACAAGGAAAATGGGGGAACTGAATGACTAGGAGAGGAGACCCTGGCAAGAGTTCTCCTTTGGAGATAAGAGCCATTTATTCTCACTGTCGTCCATCTACTCTAAAAGACCTCGCAGCCCATGAATTCTCAGAAGAGGACCCAAAGGATGTGGACTGTGGAGGACTTTGAGACAAACTGAAAATTCTCTTCCATGTTCCCCATTGAGAGATGGCATTTGTGTGCCAACTTCTTGAATCTGGGCTGCTCCTTGATTGCTAAACCAACAGAATGTGGCAGAAGCGACAATGCTGTGCCAGTTCAAAGTTTAGCCTTTGAGAGGACTGGCAGCTTCTACTTCCTCCTCTTGGAACAACTGCTTTGAAAGAATTCCTCTTAAAACTCAGCCCAAGCCACATTGAGAGCCCACATGTAGATGCTCTGGCTGACAGCCCAAGCTGAACTGAAGTGCCAGCCTAACAGAACTTCTGGATGACTTCTGCCCCAACCAAGTCATATGGAGCAGAACTGCCTGGCTGACCGAAGTCAATTAAGAAAATAGTGAGTTAGTAAACTGGTTGCTGTTTTAAGCTACTAAATTTTAGGTAGTTTGATACACATCAATATGCTTTGGCAGAACTGAAATAAGACTGTTGAAGAGAACTCCTGCAGCTTTAGCGTGCCTTGTGAGCTGATCCTAATCTGGGTATATCCCCAAATCCTGACTTGCTCTTCTGTGGCTAGAGCCTGGTACCTTGCCCTCTGTCTCTGCCCCAGAGGTATTGAGGACGTAATGCTTTAGTTCCTACATACTGTGCACAGGTGGGGGATGGGATGGGTGCATAGTGATAACCACAAATAGTTTTTAGCTTACAGACATGGGAAACCTAGTAAATGTTATCCCTGGAACCAACAATGACCTTGGTAAGAAAACATAAATTCCATTTTGGGATTCAGGACTGGTAAACTTTACAACCAAGAGACTTGATCACAATTTTTGTGGAAACTTTAGGACTTTTTTCTTTTTAGGAGGTACCAGGAAAGACTGAGCAAAGATAAAGCAGTCTGTATCTGCTATCTGACCACATACAACTTTCCCTCAGATAGTGGTTCAGCAGGTAAGGCATCAGGGCTTCAGGCTGAAATAAGCAAGTACAAGATGTTTCCTATGCCAGTAAGGTTAAACTCTGTCCTCAAACCTTACTTTGTTCTAAATTAGTCAGGTGATGACTACACTATATATATGCAAAACTGGCAGAGGATCAGGGTCCCTCTTCTGGATCACTACCCATGATATATCTCTAATGCTCAGTCCAAGCAACCCTCTCTTGGGAATTACAAGATTCTGAAGGACCATGTATCTCTTGAACCTTGATAGTTGTATGGTACCCCATGTGCTGTTTGTGTCTATCCTCATCTCTGGCTCAACAGTGAGGTAGGAGGAAAAGCAATGAGACAGGTTTAGTAGATATAGTAGAGTGCCCAACAGACTGGATAAATTCCACTCTGGATACTAAAGCTCAGAGAAGTTAAGTGATGTGATCAAGACCACAGAGTCAGTGGCAAACTCTAGATTTAAACATAGGTCTATATGTCTTCGAAGCCTAAAATGCCTTCTTACTGTTTCTCCTATATACCCAACACATATTTGATATGTCAGATATGTGTGTCCATTAATCCTTCCCTTGTTCACTCATTCAACAAACATTAAGTGAGGCCCTATCTATGCAAGCAGCCCTCACCTGTCAGCAAGGAAACTGAAAACATTATTAACCAAGATACCCCTTGGCCAAGAGATAAGGGGTAACCCACCAGACTTTAAACTTGCACTCTGCTCATAACCTACTCTGCTCTTAACCTTACAGAAAACCCTAGTGCAATTATAAAGGTTTAAGGATCCCAAAGACAGCATGGAAATGTATAGCTTTTGCTATTACTTCTTTTGCTTTATCTCTCTTCTGAAATGGAGCAAAACACCCTTAATGGGACACACACTGCTAGCCTAATTCCAATGGTTAAATAATAAGAAAACATTTAAGCCCAACTGGTTTGACCTATTTTACAATTATTCTTTTTTCCATGGCAAATGATAAGGGACCAAGATGAGCCTGAATGGGACATCTAAACCTCAAATGCAGCTAAGAACTAGCAGTACAAGAAAAACTCTATATGTAGTAGTCAAGATAAACAACACTAGAAGACCTAAACAGACTTAGGTTACACAAAGGGTTACAAAGCTAGACTATAAAGGTACCTGATTGAAAAGCAAACAGGTAAAAGAACTGAATTTCATGCCTGGAAAAATAAATCCCCATTTTTACTTCTACTAAGAAAAGGATAATTTATACAAACACTTCTATACCAACTATTATTTTTCTTAACATTACATAATACAATCTGTACTGCAGTCTAAAGGAAAAATAGCAATTTGCTTACTATTTTGAAACAGGCATTTTTTAAAAAAACTGGAACCTCAAACTGTGAATTTCAACCTTAAAGCAGAGATTGCATATACAAATAGCCAAGAAGGTAACATAAAGGAATAAGAGCAAGCTACAAGGAAACAGGAAGTGGTAGGGATCTATAGCAAACTACAGCACATGCCCTAAATGACACAGGCTCTTGCCATTTGAAATGTGGACCAACTGTGCCTAAGCTTCTGATTTTTTTAAAGCAACTGGAGACCTTTTTTTTAAAAAAAACACCATATAATTATCAATGTTTAAACCTGGCAACTAATCAGGAGTTTTTAAAAAGCTGTGTGGGCTAAACAAATCACATCTTGGGTCTATATTTAGCTAACAGGCAGGGGAGCCCCCAATTTGACTTCTATCTTACAGTATGTTTTTCTTATTAAGTTTTTAAGTAATTATTTAGAATATGGAATACATTTATATGATTCAAAACCAAAATTATATAAAAAGCCTATGTTAAGAACTTAATTAAATTTAAATGTTTCAAATTTCTGACACACATCTATACTACTCTTCTCTGTACCTACATGTATGGGAAAATTTTTTTGCAAATTTTATTTGAATTTGCTTTGTTTTAATAACTCCCTAGATTACTTTGGGTATATGGTTAGCTTCCTATTTCTCCTCTTTATAGCTTTAGATACATAAATTGATCATACTCAGCAATGAATTTTAAGAACACAAAAATATAACCCAAGGCCTGAGGATTAGCTCCTCTATATGGGAAAGCCACTGTAGAGCTTGAAAAGAAATTCTACCAAGTGTGCTTTGCACTATGACCCTTTATCATGCAAAAGTGTGTGTGTGTGTGTGTGTGTGTGTGTATCAGATTTTCTTATGGAAATTTATAATTTGCAAAGGAAAATGGTCTACAGAAATCAAAGACCTGGATTCATAGGAATAAGAAGGTTATGCTGTATTTACAGTCTAACCAGCTACTTTACCTAAAAAACATGGATATTCAGTCAAATTTAGCAATGTGAATATAAAATACTCAAACATCTGGTGCTGGCTTTTCCACTAAGGAAGTCACAGTCACAAAACTTCAACTTACCTAACCTCTGAGAAAATTCATAAAATTTCTTTAATTTGCCTACTAGTGGAATAACTGCACCCCATGCCTTCTCTTGCAACTTCTCATCTGCTGGATGCTGGATTGCCTTCAAATTCCAAAGAATAAAAAGTTAGATTTTGAAAATCACAACAGTACTATCTGCACATTAAAATACAGGTTTCAGCAAATGTAGAAAACTCTACTATAAATCTATAAAATAAAGAATCATGGACCAAAATGCAGAAAAAGTGGGTCTTCTCAACTCTGTGGATACATTAAACATATTATAATACATTCTTCATTATCCCTGTAATGGATATGAATATAATGAGGAAAAAATAACACAATATACATTTATTAAATATATTATGCCTTATGCCTTTTAGATTCACAATAAGAAAATGTTTTATATTGCTACTTCCCACATCTCAGAAAAGCTCTCTTAGTATTTCTTTCTCAAAGAATTATTTTGGTAGAATAAAAAGAAACCAAAAAGTATGGCAATAAATAAAATAAGAAACCAACTCTGGTAACAGGCTGGGAAACTTTCAATAAAATTCAAATTCCAGAGTCTAAACTAGTTCTCAAAAACTGTCAAACAAACACTTAAGAACCTAAGTGAACCTGAAAAATTAGATTTAGAAACTGGTTAACCATTGCACAGACACTTATTCTCTGAAACTAAAATCACATTCTGGAGTACAAGTTTTCTCAGGCATTCCTGAATAACAAGATGAGAACCTGGCTTCAAATGTGAAAGGGGAGAAAAATGAAACAGATTCTTACCTAAAAATATGAATATGCCATTAGGCAATCTTTTCTGATTATAGAGAGTTATTACCAAAGAAACAGGTTTTCTTGCTTTTCTTGATCCTTTATGAACCTAATGCTATTTCAACAAATTGGTTTGCGTTCACTAACATCTTCAAGCAAACTAAACACATCTGAAAGTTGAAACTCATAACCAAGGTGGGGTTTGCTTATAAATATTATCAGGAGCTATGTGTTTAGATTTCCCCAAGGTACTAGCACTCTGACTTCACCCACACACAAAAAACAAGAAAGCTAAATAAAATCAGACCAAGACAGATTCAACACTTGTTCTGAATAAATTAGTTACAAAGTAGATAAATAGGCCCTACACTATTCAAGCATTGTGCTTTTAAAGTTTTTAAAGTCTCGAGAGCATGGGCGGTGCCCAATAGGGAAGGATAGACCAGTGTGTCAAGCCCTCGGTGTTGTTGCAAGTAACTATGAATCTTGTCCTTCAAGGAGTGAAGTCTGGTGGTTGCCATGGGTCCAAAGGGGAGGGGGAGGGAGGAATAAAACAGATGGAACAGGAGCATTTTGAGGGCGATGGAAGTGTTCTACACGATCTTGCTATGATGGGCACAGGCCATGTTGAATTGCATCAAAGTTTATAAAACTGTATGGTCCAAGGGAAGTGGCTGTGGCTCAATTGGTTGGGCTCCCGTTTACCATATGGGAGGCCCCGGGTTCGTTTCCTGGGGCCTCCTGTTGAGGGCAGGCCGGCCCGCGGTGAGCTGACGGCCCATGCCCGGCGCGGTGAGCTGACGCAGCAAGATGGTGCAGCAAGGGCAGACAGGCAGACGTGGAGAAATGCAAAAGCAAATGGACGCGAGCACAAGCAGCAAGGGGGGGGGATACATAAATAAATAAACAAGTCTTTAAAAAAAAAAACAAAAAAAAACTGTATGGTCCAAAACATAAACCATAATGTAAACCATGGACTATGGCTGGTAACTATGTTTCAATATTTATACATTAGTTGTAACAAACGTACCATCCACATATAAAATGTTATTAAATAGAGGAAGGGGGGAAAGGGGGAGCATGTTGGGTATACAGGAGTTCCCTGTATTTGGTACGTGACTTTTCTGCAACCGAAAACTTCTTTGAGGACAAAATGAAAAAAGTAAGACACTGGGGCAATAAATGGAAGAAAATGTCACTGTACATATAGGACAACAGGTCTCACAGTGATGAAAGGGAAAATGTCAAAAAAAATTTTATTATTTTTCCATTATTTTTAATTATCCCAAATTTTAATTTTTTAAATGTTTTTTGTATTTCATTTATTTTTAAAACTATCATTATTTCATTTTCTTATTAATTGTATTTGGCCATTTTATTGGCTTCATTTTTGAAGAAGTTTTGGATCACAGACGGGTTACAACTGTGGCAGGGGAGGATCACTGGTGCGGGGTGTCAGTGATGGGGGATACACGGGAGGTAGCTCGCCTGGGCATACATATAAGGCATATAAATGTGTTCAAGTGTTCATGGGGCATCGTCACAGTGGGTGGAGATTCACACAATAACTGAAGGAATATCAAATTCCCAAATTGGGGAGCTCTGCTACATTCTCTAATGGATCAGCAAGAATCCCCCGAGCACAGGGGCAATGACTAGTGAAGGAGGATGGTCCACTGACAGGCCCTTCATATTGATGACTGTGCGTATGAATCTTTACTCTTGAAATAGAAACTTAGCCTAGTGTTATAGGGTGCCTAAGAGTTGCCTCCTGGGAGCCTCCTTGTTGCTCAAATGTGGCCTCTCTCTAAGTCAAACTCAGCATATAAATACATTATCTTCCCCCCAGCGTGGGACATAACTCCCAGGGATGAGACTCCCTGGCACCAAGGGATTACTACCAAGCACCAACTAGTAATGCAACTGGAAAAAGACCTTGGCCAAAAGGGGGAAAAGGTAAAGACAAATGAGTTTATATGGCTAAGAGACTTCAAAGTGCGTCGGGAGGTCATTCCAGAGGTTATGCTAATGCATGTCTCAGCAGGATCTCAGTGACTGCCAAAGTAGATACTATCCCAAATAGGGGGGCTCCTGGGGGGTCTGGAGACATCCAGACACTATAGTCAGGGCAAGATAGCTCAGGAGTTTGGTGCCTTGCCAGTGGGCCCTGCTTTGGAATTTATGCTCCCCAGAGTGACAAAGTTGGACTCCGTTGTGGTTTCCCTACACATGGCTCTTCTGTCCTTCTATCTGAACCTATAATTAGTACTAGAGTTGGTATGTCCAAGAGACTTAAATCTTTGGGCTCTCCATGTACCAGCTGGGCTCCGAGTCTCAACCGAGTTGCAACACCTACTACTCTCCAGTTCATTGGTCTCTCCCAAGACAAGTAACAACGAGGTGATGGTGGACAACTACCATACCAAGGAACCGAGAGAGCCTACAACTACCAGCAAGAGAGTCCCACCCATAGGCCCCATGGGATCGCAGGCCCCTCTCAATTAGAGGTGCAATGGACATCACTATCCCAGAATCCTCAGGATTGGGGAATGAATGATGGACTAGAGTAGACTTACTGGTATTCTACTATACACTTATTATGATTCTAGCAATGGAAGAAATCATATCATTGATGTGGAGGCAGTGGCCACTGGAGGTTCTGAGGGCAGGTAGAGGGAAAAACAGGTGTAATATGGGGGCATTTTCGGGACCTGGGAATTGTCCTGAATGACAATGCAACGAAAGATACAGGCCATTATATATCTTGCCATCACCTATAGAACTGGGAGGGAGAGAGTGTAAACTACAATGTAAACTTTAATACATGCTTAGTGGCAATGCTCCAAAATGTGTTTATCAATTGCAATGAATCTACCTCACTAATGAAGGATATTGTTAATGTGGGAAAATGTGGGAGATGTAGAGAGCAGAGCATATGGGAATCCCCTATATTTTTTGTGACATTTGCGTAATCTAAGTATCTTAAAAAAAAAAACAAAAAAACTTTACAAAGTTTAATGAAAAACACTTACAAATGATTAAATGTGGCACTAATAATTAACACAAAAACACTAGCAAACATTTTTAGAACAACATGTGAAGTAGTGTGATCAGTAGGGGAAGAATAATTTACCGATTAATAGGTCCTGTTTAATCTTCTTAAATTTCCACTACCATGAATGTCTGATATTCCCATATATGCTTAGAGAACATGAATTTCACAGAAGTGGTTATGTGCCTTCATTTACTGAAATCTTAAGGTTTAACTTAAGCTAATGGTATTGCCAAGATTAGTCTAAAAGCTCTTATATTTATTCCTTCAACAGACATTCACTGATCACTAAGCACTGTGATAGGTATTCAGAATACAAAATTAAGTAAGAAGCCAGATTTACCCTCCTCAAGCTGAAGGTACAGCAGTAGAGAGACAAACATCAAATATCCATGGCAAAAAAAAAAAGAAGAGATGGTTTTATAAGGAATGTGTAAAATGCTAGGGCAAAAGAATAAAGGGAAGTAGAAGATACTTGGGATTTCAAAGAAAAACAGGAATTCAACAGGAAAGGAAAAAAAAGGTGAGGCATTCCAAACAAAAACAAAGGCAAGAAAGTGTGCACGTGTAAGTCACTCAGGGAACAAGCAGTTATTCTAAGAGAGGTAAGAAATGATTCACATCACCTATAATTTCCCTCTAATTATAAAACTATCTGCTACTCTAAACCAAAAAACCATGCATCACTGAACTTCTTTTTCTCCCTTATACCAAACACCTTGTTAATCATCAATCACAGTTTGGGCTCTGGCACTTTGGTCTAAAACATGTCTTCAATTGCCATCTTTTGGTGCCTGCATTTTATTCTGCCTTCACCAGACCTCTAAACATCAACAGAGAAATCAAACTGGACACAGACTGTAAATCCAATGGAGTGGTCCTTGTTAACCTCTGTACTTATTATTTACAGGAAAGAAGAATGGGAGCAATAAGGTGGGGGGAAAAATGAAGAAAGAACCTAAGGATTATGCCTTCAAGAAATCTGGTAATGAGAAGAAGACAAATAAGGTCCAGAGGCTCAGGAATTTCTTTGGTAGTACACGACATCTGAGCATGTATATGCTGGTGGACAAAGTCAATGAAAGAGGAGAGAGAGAAGATTTAATTAAGAGAAGGTATAGTTAAAAGAATAAAGTTCTAGAGTAGGAGAGAGAACAAAAGTAGAGAAGTCAGTCATGGAAAAGAGTAGGGATGCACAGCTTCTGAAAATAGAAAAAAATGGAAATGAGGGTGGATGGAAACTTGGATAACTTCAGAGGTTTAAAAGAAGAAAGTTGAGGGAGATAACACCAAACATTTTCTCTGTGGTGTAAAGTCACTGCAATGAGTTGGGGATGGGGTCCAGATGGCAAGGATGATTTTAACTTTCTCCTAGGAAGTTTAGGGAGAGTAGAAAAAAGACTGGTAGGACAAAGCCACAGAGAGTTATGTTCCCTCAAAAAAATAATTATAAATTGTCCCGATTCATGGATATTGTAAATTTCAGGGGTGAGAACAACCATAAAAAAACAAAATTTTCTTTGACATAAAAAATTTACAAACTTATGAAACACTGTTTTCCTTTTACCCTTACATCAGTGCAACTATTTCTAAAATAATGCAAGCAATCTTCCTTGAAATTTAATATTTACTACAAATTGGGAATTTTAAAGTAGAGAAAACAGTAGACAGTAAAGGAAGAGGGACATAGTAAATTTTAGATTTCTGAAAAACATACAAACATGCTTTACCTCTCGTATTTCATGGCCAGCTCCTCTATATGACTGTAAGTCTTCCAAGATGCCTTCTGCATCTTTTAATACTACATTCACCTGATTATAAATTTCCTTCTCAGATTCTGTAGGCTGGGCATCTAAACAGCAGGAAAGCACAAGAAAATTTACAGTGACATGAATTTTTTTAAGTACATGTAAAATTCTAAACAATTAAACACACAAATTTCCACAGCTGAGTTACATTTTATTCTATGTGTTAACTTTGCACTTTTTAGAAGACATCAATAATTTTTCCAAGGTTCTATATATGAATAACTAACCTCAAGTCTGCAAATATTACAGAGAAGCAAGGGGAACACCAAACATTACTACTATTTAAGTGACAAATCATAACTTGGTTTATTAAGCCACCTTGAGAATTATAATTGAAAATTTAAACAGTGATAGTCTCAATAAACACTTTTTCTACTTCATTCATCACTGTCAATAAGTGAAACTGCATCAATAAGTAATAATCTATTTTGAGGTAACAGAAGTGAAAGGCCTATTTATTATATCTTGCTCAACTAAAGTTTTAAGACTAAAACAATTTTTCTATAAAAGTAATTTTACTTTTAACCAACTGAATTTTGATATAAAAAGTAAAAAATATTTTAAAAGAATAGTTTTTAAATGCTTCCCTTTCCTAGGGATTGCTTTAAATCTGGCTCAATTTATATAGAAATATAAGTTAAAGACAGGAGGAAATATGTATCAAAGACCAAACCAAGGGCAATATCAATGAATTTTTCTGCTGATGAACAAAAGGTCAAGATTCTTGTGCAGGAGTTCTAATTATGAAACTGCTCCAGAATTACTGAGCTGCTGAAAATTATATATTTTGAGCCGTAATACTTATCACTAAAATTTTGAAACACCTCAAATTCTGAGGTCCTATTATGTTGGACCTGGTAAGAAAAAACTGAAGGGAGAATTACAGTATAAAAAGTATAATCAGGGAGCGGATTTGGCTCATAGTGTTGAGCGCCCACCTCCCATACGGGAGGGTCCCGGGTTTGGTTCCTGGTACCTCCTGAAAAAATAAAAACAAACAACAAGCAAAACGAATGGAAAAATCAATTCAGGGAAGCCAATGTGGCTCAGTGGTTGAGTGCTGGCTTCCCACATATAAGGGCCTGGGTTCAATACCTGGCCCCTGGTACCTTTAAAAAAAAAAAAACAGATGTAATCAGGGACACAAACATATAGGCATTTTCACCACCTGTGGTGTTAGTCACAAAATATATGTTAATGAATTGCTGAATAGGGACTTCTCTCTACTAGATCTGAGGCAACAGAAAGCCCATAAAAATTTTTAAATAACTTGGTCATTTGGTTTTCTAACGACAAATCTTCCTTATTTAATAATACACTTATTCTTTTTCAGAGAAAAATGAGACTCCACCAAGAAACTGACTTTTTCATAAATGTTTTCAAGTATACCACATTCAACACATATTATATATAAGGTATTAAAGCACCTAGTATGATAAACATTATGATCACCATAATGTTTTAGAAAACACTTATGCTGGCAAAATTCCCCCATGCTAAAATATCCTCTTTATTGGTGGAGTGGGAAGTAGGGCAGAGTCCAAATTTATAATATGAATTAAGAAAATTTCTGGTAAATCTACCAATCATATAAAACTAGTACCTAGACTTTTCTGCACCCGTCCCCTTACTGCCCCACAAATACACAATGATCTGTTTATTCCTTTACCTTGAAAACTTAAAAGAAACTTAGTTCAACAGATGAAACTAGGAATAAAGATCCCTAAAACTAAAACTTTATTTTGTGCTTGGGGATAAATCAGGATTCAATTCCATCTATCAAAACTGCTAACTAGACAAAAATATACCACATATTTTTTAAAAGTAATTTATAATATCAAATTTTAAATTCACCATACTTAGTACTACAGCAACAATAATAATGTAACATTCTTGTGCAATGCCAACTTAAGAATGTATTCATATTTTTCAAATTTCTTTTCAGAAATCATTTATCTTTTTTGGAAGGAAAACACTATGACAAAATAATTATACAAGAGGAGCCAATTGAAAATTTAAACAGACTGCCCATAGTTATAAAGGTACTGCTAGGAGCAAATACTGATATAATAGCCAAACGATTAATTTGTTTAGAAAATGAGGGTTTGTCATTTAGCAGTAATATTTTTCACAGTTAAACACCCATATTCTCCAAAGTAACAGGCATACACTAAAAAAGTACACTTCATAATTTTTACACTTACACCAGATGCAGTAAAGACAAATATTTTTCTACATGCAAAAACGGCAGTTTTATACTTTCTCATATAGAATTGTGGAACTACAGATATAACATCTATAGTATACACATATTATAGTTTGAATTCATGAAGTCGGAATTCATGACAAAGGACAATATTTTAGGTATCTGTTGTATATTTATGAAGTTTGAAAATACTAAACTATGCCATTTTTTGGTGTGGTGACTAGCTATTAACATAAAAATGTGACACTGAGACTTACATACAAATGAAACATTATCACGTAGTCTTAAAGAGACCTTCTAAGTGATCAATAACTATTAAATTAGAGGTTTAAAAAGTACCAAGGAATTTAAAAATAAAGGAGAAGATTCATATTTCCCTTAGGGTGGGTAAAACACCCAGCACACCACATTGATTAAACATTTTTAGACTGTCACAGGAAAGTCACATTTATAATTTTGAAAGCTGCTGAAGACTGCTGTAGAAATGAAGACAAAGAAAATAGCAGACAAAGTAAGCACTACTTTGATATAACAGCAAGTCATGCAAAAGGATGAAATACTAGGCAGGGAAAAAGACTATAAAATAAAGCATTTTTTAAAATGGTATTATATAATGCAACCAAGACTTGTCACTTCGATTTTTCATAGCAATGAATGGCTTTACTATTTGAAGAAAAATATACTACTCAGCCAGCTAACAAAAGAACATTCATGTGATAACAAATAATGTATCTACTACTGAGAGGAGACATAGTGATTATTCATCAAACAGTTTTAAAGGCTCGTCAAAGGAAATTAAAGCATGTTTCAATGACTATTATTGTCTGAAGTTAAAATTAAATATTTTAGTAATTTCACACCAGTTTCCTTCAGGGTAAAAATAATTGCTAAAATTGAAGAAGTTATGGTACAGATAGAGGCAAGGTTAGTTTGAAAGAAAAAATTAAAAGCAAGTCAACATAAAAATTGTAATTGTGATAAGGAAACTTTCTGCTTTAATTGTGCTTTCATTCATTCAACAAAATACACTATCTCCATAAGTCTGATCAAATGTACAGTATGTAAATTCAGTATCTACTAGATTTTCTATAATAAGTATTTGTTGAATACATACATAAAAGAATGAATAAAAAGTTAAGAGACATAAATAGCTCCATAATTAAAGGAGGCCATTATGCATTTTCATCTCTGAGCAAAAGTAATCCTACGTCATTTTAGAAAAATAAATATAAGAAAGATGCCACTACGATAAAGATATTTCCAATTATTAGGCAAAAACAACTGAAGATAGTCAAGAGAAGTAAAATGAAAAATCAAATTTAGACTAAAAGAGTGGGTATCAATATTTTTTTAAAGATGGGGGAAACAAGTAACACAAAAGACAAACAAGAACTAGAGGAAAAGTATGACTAAATGGAAAGACACTAAAACAAAGTATCAGAGAAAGTATATTCTATTTCCCATTTACAAATCACCACTTCTATTTCCTCTCCTATTTTGGTCTATCAGGAGATAAATAAGTCAAATTCAATTAACAAATATTGGGATTCTACTATTTACAAAGCCCTACACTAAGACTGGGAAGGGACACAAAAGTAAATAAAGCCCTCTTCTCCAAAAGCCACAATCTAGTGAAAGGATAGATATAAGTAAGTACTCAGGCTAAAGACTTATTAGAATGGCTCTATAGTTACAATATCATTTTAAAATATCAGAAAATTCCAAGAATTAGAAGAGGCTATAAAGGCCCCCATTCAGGGCTTTCTACATGTTGCCAATAGTATAAGGGCTGCCAAATTTTATGGGGCAATTCTCAGCTTATATCTTAATTGAACCATTATAATAAATGAAAATCTTATCACATAGGTATAATTTGTTTTAAAGTGGAAAAAAAACCCTCTATCTAGCACCTTGAGAGTAAAGAGCAATGTATTTCATTGAATATAGAATGTCATTTCATGCCTTAAGGCCTTTGTACATGCTGTTCCTTCTGTCTACAATGGGCTTCACTAAATTAGCTTGAAATGTTCTAATTCACCCTCCAAAACCCAACTCAAACATCACCAAAGTCGTCCATGACTTCTATTCTACTCCTCACTGCTATGTAAAATTAATCCCTTCCTCATCTATACCTGGAATGTAAATTATGCAAATTAAATGCTTAGTTTGTATTTCTATTCATCCTACTAGATTGAGAGCTCTCTGAAGACAGGGGTTGTATCTTAGTTACCTTTGTGTCTCTGGCACCTACTTGTTGGCACACAGAAGGCATGCCATAAATGTATATTGAACTCAAGTGAAAATCAGTACTGGAGGGAAGGGAGTGATAATGTGAATTAAGGCAGTAATGACTTACTTTAAAGACATCGTCTTCATTTTGTTAACTACAGGATTCCAGTAAATCAGGTTTAAAATATACTGGAATAGTTAATTTATAGAAAATCCGATGCGAAAAGTCAGATGTATCTGCACAGAATTATTTCTATAGTTGTCCAACCATGAAGACATACTGGGTTAGTTTTAACCAATTAGAATGATGGAAATAGTAAAACTCTAAATTACTCTGATACTATGCTTCTGGAAATAAGCATGTAGTACTGAATACCCTGTTTAGTAAGTATAATGTGGTTTTATTTCATGTAATCCTAAAAAACTGGCAAATCAAACGTGCTAGTAATTTCAAGTATTGTATTAAACAATATTAGGAAGGATCCTTCTAATGGCCAGGGCCATTATAATAGCTAAATGATAAGATAAACTTTTACAAAAGCACATTTCCAAGAAGAAGAAGAATATGCACATGGATGAGATATAAAATTGAATGAGGGGGAGCAGATGTGGCTCGAGCAGTTGAGCGCCCACCTCCCACATGGGAGGTCCCAGGTTCAGTTCCCGGTGCTGCCTGAAAAAAACAAAAACAAACAACAAGCAAAACAAACAAACAAAAAATAAAAACCAACTCAGGGAAGCCAATGTGGCTCAGTGGTTGAGCACCGGCTTCCCACATACGAGGTCCTGGGGTCCCGGGTTCAATCCCCGGCCCACTGTACTTTAAAAAAAAAATTGAATGAGGGAACTCCAATGTTAGAATAAAAAGAAAACATACTTAAAAGTCTAAATAAGAAGTAATAATGAACAAACTCTGGCCTGGTACACGGTAGGTCTTCCCTAATATTCTTTGACAACATACCAGTAAGTGTCAAAATAAAAATTCAACATTGGCTGCTATAGGCAACAAGTATCAATTTCTAATTTATATCTGCCTTTAAGAAGTTAACACTTTACATGTAGTTCTATATTATTGGTAATTATTGTTGTTAGCAATTTTAACTTTTTCCTGTCACTAAATTAGCTATTTAACATTTAAGAATGATGAAACAAATCCCCACAGATTTGTTCACCAAGACCAAATAATCCTATAAAGCAGGGGTTCTTAACAAGGGTTCTGGGAGCTTGAATGGAAATTGAAAACAAAAAACAAACAAACAAAAAAAAACATTATTCTGTGGGGATGTGTTGGTGTGGATGTGATATATTTATTAAATAACACACAGTACAGTGTGGACTTAGTAAGGGGTCCATGGTTTCCACCTGACTGGCAAAGGGATCTGCGGAACAAAAAAGGCTAAGAACCCCTGCTTTAAATATACTACATAAAATTCCTACTTCTCATTTGACTACAACATAATGCTAGGTTAATAAAAAGATCAAGTGCCAAGTCTTGAAGAAGATCTTGACTGTATCAAAGCCAAGATTCTGCAAATGTAAGGAACTTGAGACAAAAGGGAAAAAGGGGACAGAACAGCAGAAAGATATACAAGACCAAGTTTGAAATAGATGCAAATAAACTAAAATACAGCTCTAAAGTAAGTTGTCTCATCTAAAAGAATAATCTTCAAGTCAGCAATCTGCTCAACATCCCCAAGCTGATTAAATTCATGCTAAACATGCACTTAAAATAGTACTGTTTAATTGTTGAGAAGGGTCAAGAAAACTAATTTTCATCTAATACATTTTGCCCCTAAAACCCAACAATTTATTATGGTCCTGATATAGATATTGCCACTCTTTGACAGCCTGCACACGGTATCCAAACTGTAACAGAACTTTTATAGAAATGTAATAAAAGGAGAAAAATATCAGAGACCACAAATCATTCTGTAAAATGGAGATAAGCCATAAGTTTATGTGTTCAAATGAACTGCCCTGGCTTAAAGAAATTATAAATAATTTATAAAATAGAATGAATTATATTGTATAACATCATATAAACTAGTTGAAGTCAGAGGAAAATACAATGAATCTCTGGGGGCTTATTTTAAGGGATTTGTTTATTTTGTTTTTAAAACGAGAAAAGGCTTAAATTTAAGTATTTATAAATCTGTACAAGTGTTCTACCTCAGAAAATGAAGGGATAACAAATTAAAAAGCTAAAGGCCATCTCTTCACCCTTTCCTAACAATTTGCTAATGATCAGTTAAAATAGCAACATTCACACTAAAACACCAATTTAATTACATTGTTTCCCAATCTGACATACAGACAAGCTAAAGCAATACTGACAGCCAAAAAAAAGCAAAAGCTTTTCAACATGCACTGGGGTCAATGACACTTACCTGCCACTCTTAGACCATATTACAATAGGTCATGCAACATAAAACAAACAGAAGGCAAATTACTTAAAGGTCTGTGAACCCATTATTTTTCTTTTTATTCAGTCAGAAAAAATGAATTCCTAAAATAAATACATACAATTTTTTAACTTTTCAAATTATCTGCAAAGAGTAAATAATTTAGGTTCACACTTACCTTTTAATATTATGCCCAAATTACTGAGCTTTGAATGGCCTTCATGAACAGATTTGTATTATAAATACTTTAACATGTACACAGAGTCATTAAAACTTAGTCAATTTTTCTCAATTGTAATAAAATTTTTCCACACAGTATTGGCTCTGTTAATAAGTCTGGAAATAGTATTTGCCCTTTCCACCAAAAATTTTTCATATATATGTTATCATTAGAAAAAAGATTTTGAATTATAAAATATGTCCAACTAAGAGATATAAAATCTCTTACAAAAAATCAAAGACATTTTTTCATCACAATTTAATCTGTAAAATATGACTTCCAGTTCTAGAAGGCACCAGAAATTTTACTCAAACAATTCAAAACTCAGTCATGCAAAGCAGTTAAAAGGATGGCAAAGTGGAAACATTCATTTAGTGCAAGACAAACGCAGTCTACCGCAGGCAAAGAGAGATAGATATAAGATATAAAATCATCTTCTCACTTTCAAAATCAAGGAAAAAATTTGGCCCCTGCTCAAGGTCTGTGCATGTCAAAACTTTAAGAAGATTCCCCATGTTAAGGTACCTGTCAAGACAAGAATGAGAAAAGAGAAAATATCCCTTTATAAAAAGAACATCTGAAATTTATATTTAAAAAATAGTAACGGGGAAAATGTTCATTAGGCCATGAATTCGTCCTTCTGGTTACCCAGACTGTGCATTGGCAAACAGCAAACCTGGTTCTCAACATGTTGATTTGTAGGACCTAGAGGTGAAATGTGGTTTTCCTGTACACAATGACAAAATTGTTGCTCTAATTCTTCTCAAAATTCTCCCAAGACAAAGTTTCATTAATGGCCTTATAATGAAAAATTCTTTAAGTATTCCAATAGTGCTAGTATTCTGAAAAATAAATCCCTGATCAAGAATTATTTACATGCCATTTCGTTTAATATTGCACTGAATCAATTTATTTCAAAGCCAAATATTAAGAGTTTTTGCCAAAACTCACCTTTGCATTTCATCTTAAAATAGTAGAATGTAAAACTCACTTCCTATATACCATTAAATATAGCATATATTTCTAACCAAATTTGGATGATTAGCAATCTGGAGGTCATTTAAAGTACTGATTCTGGACACACAGCACAGTTCTGATTTTTTTTTTTTTTTTAATTTACAAGATTATAAGCCAACAGATTTCAAGATAGTCACTAAAGCATACTATTAGAATGTTCATCATAAGGCTACTTGCTTCATGGACTAATGAAAGGACAGTACTGGCTACAGACTCAACATGAGTTTAGCAAATGAAAAACTAAAGAATTATACACGATGGTGATGTTTGCCTACGATTAAGGGAAAAAAAAATCATGCAACCTTTTTGTGATCCCCATGTTTTATCAACAAATATTCTGACTGGCCTTCACTGTGGTGTGAGTATAATTAATCTTTCAACTTTACCATTATACACCAGCTGTGAAGGGCTAAAGAGACTTACTTTCAAAGTCCAAGAAAAAATGTGCTGCATTGTGGTCTATGTCCCTGGTTAGCACCTTAATGAGATTACCCATGCCAGCAAACCTAAAAATAAAAATGGCAACATCATTTAGTTCCAGTAAAAAATTTTAAGCAGAGGCCTGGGATTCGGCAAAGGCTGGCTTACTCATAATTACCAACAGGTGCAGGTTTATATGCTTCTGGCATTGAAAATTATTTGGAACAACAAAAGCACATTTGGCTCTGAGTTTATAACTCCTGTCCCTCTTTTCTACATATCAAAAAAGTTACATAACTCAAGATGGGAGGAAAGATTAGATTTTTACATATAACTTGCAATATTTACATTTGATAATATCTATGCTAGCTCCTTTAAAATTTTTGAAGCATATATTCTCAATTTAAATTAACATCATAAACAGATTTCTCAGAATAAACATTGAAACCATTATTTTAAGGAACAGAGATATTTTCCTTCTTGCAAAAGCAAATCCTATTTGGGAATACATGGATAATAGTATTCAAACCACATTTAACCATTAAAAGAATGAAGGAAGTTATCAATGACCCATTTTTTTTTTTAATTTACCATATAAACCAGTATTTCTTACATCTTCTATACTCTGACTGATCAAACTTTCCATTATTTAAATCTTAGACTGAATATTCATTTTATTTTACTTAAAAGTTAACACAGCGAATAAGCACATAGGGATCCAACAATTATCACAACTTAGTAGATTTGCAGAGGAAAAAATAAAAATAAGGCATTGACATAAATCTTGCCCAAGAATTTGTCATAAATAAGGATGGAGGTGGGAGAAGGTGTTGGGAACATCCAGAAAACCAGGTTCAAACCTCAAAGTTGCAGTAGTTAGATAGTAGGCAAAATACAATAT
The DNA here is from genome assembly GCA_029593785.1 of Cabassous unicinctus. Lineage (NCBI taxonomy): Eukaryota > Metazoa > Chordata > Mammalia > Cingulata > Chlamyphoridae > Cabassous > Cabassous unicinctus. The sequence continues at coordinate 22,224 of JAQZBX010007826.1, read as the reverse complement.
CACAGTTACCACACATCCATCCTTCCTCAATCTCTCTATCTCAATACTTTCTCTCCAAATACCAAACTGCTGGTAATGTAAAAAGTAACCATACTTTCATCAATGGAAGACAACACCTTATCACTAACACCAATTACAAGAAGTATGAAAAGGTCAGCACTTCTAGCTACCTATATTGTGCCCCCTTTCTCCACTTTAAGCTTCAAGCTTCCCAGAGGGGAAAATAATGTAAGTTATTTGCTTTAGAGGCTAAAGTTTGATGGACTGACACACACATTTCTTATAAAATGTTAAAACATGCCAATTTATTCACAAATATGGTAAATACAGAATGGTCCCTCACTTCTGAAACAGTATTCCTCTAATGGGAGAGGTAGGACTCCACCTTAGTTTTAATATTGAAAAATCCCTATTACATTGAGAGAGCAACAGAAATAGGTGATAAAATGATATGGCAAATGTGGCAAAATATTACAATTGGCTTTGTATTATTTTTGCAACTGCTCTGAGTCTGAAATTATTTCCAAATAAAAAGTTAAAGGAAAAAAAATTACACAGAATTTCAATGGTTTGATTTTTCACAATGTTTTTACACAGCTGGATTGACTAGCTGGGAAAGGTATGAGGGAAATATTTAATTTATCATCTAAACTAAATTTAAACTACTATCTTATACATTATTGAAAGTATATAATAATACCAAGGTTTAAATTTAAGGAAAAGATAGGCATTTCCTAGATCACCATATCCAAAAATTACCTCAAATCAGTTAATAAAATTTATTCAGTAAGATTTTTAGGAACCATTTGGAAATAGAATATTTCATAGCTTTAATTTTTAATAACTTTCAAATATATGTGGACCAGATTCTCTCACTAACAACTAAGACCAAATATACAAAGACTAACTAAGTGATATCAAAATACTGTAGTAATGACTACTGATTGAAAACATGTCCTTAGAAAGGGTTGTAATAGGTTTTAGCAGGAAAAAAGGCAGCACACCATTTGGTGTCTAGAGTTTGGTCTCTGGAATTAAACCAGAATTCCAAATTTTAGCTCTCTAGCTGTTTGACTTTGAGGATGGTAGTTAACCTCTCTGGGACTCATTTTATCCTTTCAGTAAAACATACATAATTACAGTAACTATCTCAAAGGGTTATTATAAGGGTTCAGTGAGTTCAAGCACAGTGAGTTCAAGCATACAAAAAGCATTCAATAAAAATTAGTTGTTATAATTACAACCCAAAATCACAAAATAACTTTAAAAATAATGACTATTTCTTTTAACACAAACCAGAGTCTTCATTTATCAATGAATATCAATGTTATAAATCACAGTAAAACACAAAGCCCATTTTTAGTCCATTTTTCTCAAAAAACAATCTTGCTGACATGCTGTTCTAAAATGAGTCCTAGAAGCAGGAGATCATCATCAAGTACAGGAGGGAGGGAGAAGGGAAAGGTTAGGTTCCCTTACCTTTTTACCTGGATGTACCCACAGTCAGTTAACACTCAGAAAAACAATGAAACAAGCCCCAGAAAAATGTTTAAACAAGCCAAATCTGCCTGCTGCATTTTCCCATAGCTCCCTCTGCAAACTTCTTCCACTATTTAGTCCTTCTTTCCAGGCTTTCTGGGCTAACATGATCCTTTACCATTTGCACTGTATTATACTTGGGCCTGAAATTTTTGCACTTTCCAAAGTACGCAAGGACTGAAAATGCTCCTACCTCTTCATCCCATATGCAGATACTTAGTTTAAAAAGAGCTCAGTTTATCTAGTACAGGGAGGGTTTCTCAGCCTCAGCACTACTGATTTTTAAATTTCAGGTGTAATTCCTTGTGGTGGGAGGTTCTGTCTAACATTGTAGATATCCACACTCAGTAGTATCTTGGGCCTCTACCCACAACATACATGCCAGTAGCACTCCCTCTCTCTGCCCCTGCCATGTTATGACAACCAAAAATGTCTCCAGACATTGCCAAATGTCCCCTGGGGGACAAAATCTCCCTGGCTGAGAACCACTGATCAAATACAATTGCTGAAACAATGCAGAAATTCCCTATACTGTGTAACATATAGGACAAAATGCTACACAGGTGTGGCAGTTTGACATAGTTATGAATTCCAAAAATAGATATTGGATTATGCTTGTAAACTGGTCTGTTCCTCTGGGCGTGATTAAGTTATGATTAGGGCTTTGATTGGGCCACGTCAGTAGGACATTGAGTGTTGAGGACGTAAAACTACACAGCAGAGCAGAGGAATTAGTTGGAGTTTTGAGTTGAAGTTCTGATGTGGAGTTTTAATGCTGGAGCCCAGGGAAGTAAGCACACAGAGGAGCTTGGTAGTGAGGAAGGAGAGAAGGCCTGAGATAGGGAAGAGCCATTCGCCTGACAGGTCACAGCTGGCCTTGTGGAGAGAGGCAAAGCCTAGAGAGCCTCATAGTCTATAGCTGACCTTGTGGAGGAAACAGAGGAGCTGAGCTGGAAGAGAAATGGAGCCCCGGGAAGAGAGGAACCCAAGATGCCTGAACCCTGGCAAACGTCGGCAGCTGTCTAGCTCCAATACGTGGCAACAGACTTTGGTAAGGGAAGAAACAGGATTTATGGCCTGGTAACTGTAAGCTTCTACCCCAAATAAATACCCTTTATAAAGACCAACAGATTTCTGGTATTTTGCATCAGCACCCCTTTGGCTGACTAATACAACAGGCAACCCAATTCAGGCACATGTCTTCACAAATCTTATGAAATTTTTCAAAGATCTAAAAACAGTTCCTTTATAACATTACTAGCATTTATATTTTTAATGAGGATAAATGAAAAAATTAAAACTATATACCTGTCTTGCCATTTTTAATTCTTCATCAAAAAATTTACTATAAGCTTAAGTTACAAGAAACAAAAAACAAACCTTCTATCCCTCAGTGTAACTGGGATACTAGACTGCCTGGGTTCAAACCCCAGCTCTGCTGCTCCCAAGCATTGTGGCTGTAGTCTAGTTCCCTAATTTCTCCATGCCTCAGTTTCCTCATCTATAAAAAGTGTATAACAATATCTATACCTCAGAGTGTTCCTAAAATCATTAAGTGGGCTAATATCAGTAAAAAATAATAAAAATAATAATAATAGTACAATGCCTGGCTGTTTATTTAGTAAAAATAAATTGCTTCCATTGTTAAAGCAACCTGACTGGCCTAAAAAAAATCTGTTCCCAGTAGGAGAACTTGTGGAATGTGAGGCCTGGGACTGTGTGGCATCCATATTTCCTGCCATACAGGAAGCCAGTCGTCACAAGAGAATGAAGCCAAAGTGCATTGCAGAACTGCAGAAAGAGTGTCCTAGAGTCATTAGTTTCTGATTTTATTTGTCCCTGAATTCCAGCTGCCATTTCCCCAGTTCAGTTGCTTGATTTTTTCCTCTGGTTTTAAAAGCCACTTGTTTCTTTAACCAGTTCCCTTTTTATCTGTTTAGTTGAATTGGATTCCTGTCATCTGCATCTAAAAGAGTTCTGACTAATAAGATTTTTAAATTTCAGGTAAATAAATAAATACCCATAAACTCAAGAGACTTTTTTCAACAGGTTATGTAAAAATTATACAAAATACAACTGAGATAGTTCAGAGGTACTGTTTCAAAGTAAATAATAAATATCATCATTTAGAACAATTAACTGTAAGTCTTACTATTTGAATTTAGAAGAGCTAAAGAATTTTCTTCCAAATTATTTTTATTGTAATCCTCGAATTTAAACAAAATATTATAAAGATATACTAAAACTGAGAAGAAATATAACAAATTTACACAGAAACCAGACATATATTACTTTAATAGTCTGTAATATTTCTGGTGGAATTTTGTGATTATGCGCTCTCATGTTTGTTTCAAAGTTGGTAATTCATCTTTAAAAAACTCTCTCTTCCTGGCCAGTAATCTGTGGAATGCATTTTTAAGCTCACAAAAGTCAATAAACACATTAGATCATTCTCCCATTTGAAAAGAAGTTTCCTTAATTAGAATAATAATAGAAGCCAAGAGAAACAGATTTATACTATTTCCACTATCTTTCTAGGAACCCCAGAGACCGTTCCCCTTCATTTACTCTTTCAAGCTCCAGGGCCTTTATGATGCTGTCTCCTCTGCCCTAGAAGAATGCTAATCCCAAGGAGTTTTCTAAGGCCTGGTTTATTTTTTTGTTTGTATATTTGTAGGGTTGGTTTGTTGTTTTGTTTTTGTGTTGTTGTTTTTTTTCAATGGCTAATTCTTTTAATCCTTCTGGCCTCATCTCAAATGTCCCCTTTTCAGAGAGGCTTTTCCCAGCCAACCTTATCTAAAGTAGTTGTTCCCCCTGCCCAATTAGCCTCAATCACATCAACCAATTTATTCCTTCGGGGTACTTACTTATCACAATCTAAATGACTGTTTAGTGTTAGTTTTCCTCATCTCCAGATTATAAACATAATAAATACCTGTGGGTAGGGGGATGGGAAGGAAGGAAAGGAAGAGAAACTCATACACATACTGACCAGCTTTGCTCTAACTCATAGTTTCTCAACCTTGTAACTCTGTTGTGCGGGGCTGACCTGTGCACTGTAAGATGTTTAACAGCATCCCTCCCCTGGTCTCTTCCCACTAGATGTGAGTAGCACTGCCCCCTAGTTGTGATAACCAAAAACATCTCCAGATATTACCAAATGTCTCCTGAAGAGCAAAACTGCCCTGGTTGAGAGCCACTGCTATAAATCTATGGCCACACACATGAATGCATGACTGGTTCTGCCCAGCAACCCTCTTACCTATCGCCAATCAACCCGCTCTCTCATTTTACCAGGTGACTATTCCACGCGTTAAAAAAAAACTCTTCTGGCAGTGGGGTGATGTATGGGAGCCCTGCAAGTTGGTTTTCTAAGTTCACAACTTTTATTATACCCTTATTGTTTAAGTATGTTCATGTACGAATGATATAATAAAAAATAAAAAAAAAAACTCAACTTCTAACAACCCATCCTCTATCCTCATGTACAAGAAATGATCTCACTAAATTTTCATGGAAAAAGAAAAAAAAAAAAGCATTTATGATCCTTTTTACCTCCTTTTCTTCATTAGAAATCACACACTCTACCCCCCTCATTAAAATAGATATGCACCTGCTCCTGATGGAATTCTTTCCTATGGGGCAACTGTCTCGTTCTCCCATTCATCTTCATCTACCTAAGGCCCCCTCTACTCCCACACCACCTTTCCTCTTCCCCTTTACAACAAGACTTGTCAAATGAGTAGTCGACTAATGTTCACTTTTTCACCCTCCATTCTTTCAACACATTCCAATCTGGCTTTTACATTTATCACTATAATGAAACTGTCTCTGTCAAAATCACCAAAACTTGCATCTGGCTAAATCCAAAGGTCAATTCTCAGACTTCAACTTGCTGGACTTCTCAAAGCTTTTAACCCAGTTTATCATTTGCTTTTTCCTAAAACTCTTTCTTCATTTGGCATTTAAGACAATTCATTTTCCTGGGTTGCCTTCCTATTTTATGGCTATTCTTTTTCAGAATCCTTCCCTTTGGCATACATGCAGTTATTTCTCTCATCTTTAAACAAAAATTTATCTTGATTCTATTTCCCCCAGGAGCTTCCATCCTATTCCTTTCCTTCTCTTTGAAGCAAAATTCCTTAAGGAGAGTAATCAACATTTATCCCTTATTCCTCTTTCCATTCTCTGTAAAACTCCCTCCTCCAATCTTCTTTTGTCCCAACTCCACACCACACTCCATGTTGCTAATTCAAATGGTCAATTCTTAGTCCTCTCCTTATTCTACCTGTCAGTAGCATCTGACACTTCCTTCTCCTCAGTGCATGTTTCTCATTAGCTTAAAGGCTATCATGTCTCACCTGCTACCTACCATCCTGCGTCCTTGCCATGATCGCTTCTTCCAGGATTACTTCAAGAGCCTAACTGGTCTCCTTTATCCTACCTTTGACTCCTCCTACAATCTCTTCTTATCATAAGAGCCAAAACAATCTTTTAAAAAATATAAACCAGACCACATCCTTTCTCTGCTTAAAACCATTCAATGGCTTATCATTGCACTCAGAATAAAATCCTTATCAGTTCTGGCAGTTTGACATTGTTTATGAATTCCAAAGACAGTATCGATTATGTTTGTAAACTGGTCTGTTTCTCTGGGCATGATACCCTTTGACTGACTTAAATTCAAAGGCTTTACCTTTACTTGATTAAACTAAAGATTAGGGCTTTGATTCGATCATCATTAGGATGTGCAGAGTTGATTCCCTGCCCCCTTAGTGGGCTGATAAAACAGACTCTTACACAGAAGCAGATAGGCGAGAAAAGAGAGAAAGCTCCATTGGCACAGAAGAGGATCCTGCGGTCCCAGGAAAAGTATTGAGCCATTCACCTGATAGTTTGCAGCTGAAGAGAACAGAGCAACTGAGCTCTACACCAGCCTACAGCTAAGATAGGAAGAAGGGTCCACAGAGCCTTAAGAGGAAGAAGGAAGGTTGGACCCTCGGAGACATCATCCACCATCTTGCTTCAACACGTGGCAACAGACTTTGGGTGAGAAAGTGCCTCTTATGGTACCTTGAATTGGACTCTTAGGGCCTTGTGACTGTTAAGAGTCTACCCCAAATAAATACCCTTTATAAAAGCCAACAGATTTCTGGTACTTTGCATCAGCACCCCTTTGGCTGACTAACAGACCAGTCCTACAAAGCTCTACATGAAATCTGTTCCTGACTCATTCTGGTCTCATCTCCCATCACTCTCCATTGTATTCACATCCACCTAACAACAATGGCCTGCTTGCAGTTTCTCAAACACAGCAAGATTTCTTTCTCCATGAAGCCTTTATACCTGCTTTTCAGTCTCCTGGAATAACTTTTCCACAGATATTCAAATGATAAGCTATTGCATTTCATTCAGGCTGCTGTTCAATAAGACTTCCTCAGAGACCAACCTAAGAATAATATCCCTTCTCCTGTCACCTCTTTATCCCTTTACCAAATTGATGGTTATAGCCATCTAACACACATTCCCTTGATTAGCTATTTACTAGTCTTCCATGAGTGAAAGGGGAACTTTAAGATGCAGGGGGCGGGAGCAGGTGTAGTTCAGTGGTTGAGTGCCTGCTTCCCATTTACGAGGCCCTGGGTTCAATCCCCAGTACCTCCTAAAAATAAAAAAAAATTTAAAAACGCAGGGTTTGTTTTGTACACTGTTTTGTACACTTCTAGGTACACTGTACCTAGAACAATACCTGGGATGTGGTAGGTACTCATAAATATATGTTGAGTAAATGCATGATTAAAAATACACACAGAAAACAAAAATTTGTCTTTAAATTATAGGAGTCTTCTAAGGAGGGGGAAGACTAAAATAAATGTTGACAATGGAAAACTTTCCTGAGTTGGGAAAAAAAAAACAAAAAAGAGGCCTGAGAATTTAGACTGAAAGAGCTTACTGCCATCCCAGTAAAAAATCAATGAAGACAATTTTCTCTCTTGTTCATTTTCTGTACAACTATTAAAAACTTTTGAAATATTAAAGATTAAGGAAATAGATTGACAGATAATATGAATATTAAGAAAGTCTGTAGTCTGCCAAGGTAACAACATTATTGGCCACTATGTATTTGGTGCACCTCTGATGTAAGTGCATAATTCTAACAAGGTGCAGATAGAGTAAATATCCAATAAACACCTATTGAATTAACCTTAAATAGGTGGGATTCAGTGGCATTTCTTTCATCTGAAAGTTCACTTAGGTACACTTTAATTTAAAAGAGAGGAAGAATCACAGTTTTTTCTAAGCTTCTAATATGGCTGCAATTCACAACAGGAATCTAGCACCTAAAAATAGTGGAGTAACATTATGTAAGCAGGAAGCCTGGAAAAGTTGAGTGCCAGTGTAGTAGAGAAAAATAATTAACTCAGTCTCCCAATAAAACATCTGTAATAATTATCCTGTTATGCTATTATCCTCGACCTTTTTTTTTTCAAGTTTACTTCTTTTTCCCTTTTCTTCCCAAGAAGAGAAGTCACTAATCAGTATCTTTTGTTCTAGCACCAATGATGATGGCAGGGCAGCAAGTATTTATTCATTAATTGGCATGTACAAAGATGTTCCTTTATTGTCCTTGTTTTCTGATATCTATATGATAAACAACCTTAAGCAAAATCTGAGCCCCCTGTTTTAAAATACTTAGCATGGTTTCTGCTTTCCAGAATGGAATGTGACTAATAAAGAGGAGGTTACAGAGAGCAGTTTGATGCTCAAATTTACCAACATGTTCTAATCCATCTGTTAGCACAGACTCTGTATTGAAGTTATTAATTACTTGTTTAGCTATTAATAAAGTGGTTCTTTGATTGTGCTTCTTTCAGGAAATGTAAAGGGGCTGAAGGGTTGTGAATATTCTTGCTGTCCTGATTTTGTGATAATCAGGGTAGGCTAAGCATTCGCTATATTAGAAACCATGCATGTGTCCCCAGACCTAGTTTTTTTCCCTAGGTCTGGTTTTTAGAATGCTGGTGATAAACCAAGCCTGATTTATTATATGAACATCCTGTATGGGAAATGACTGTAACTCTAGGTACCTTTGGTCAACCTTTAGAGATATAGCACGGGGGGCAGATGTGGCTCAAATGGTTGGGCATCCGTCTCCCATATGGAGGGACCTGGGTTCAATCCCTGGGACCTTCCAGTAAAAAGAAAAATATAGAAGGCGCACAGGCCACAAGGCCCCGTGTGCGGGTGCACCATCAGGCCCCACTGAGCCACGCAGCAAGATGATGACATAACAGGAGAGTGACACAAGGGAGAGCCAAGATGAAATGCACTAGAAAACCAGGAACTAAGGTGGTGCAGGTGGTAGAATGCCTCTTTCCCACATCGGAGGATCCGAGGATCAAATTCGGGTGAAGACAGGAGGAGAAGGATGAGAAGAGAGAGAAGGAAACAGACACAGAGAATTGCCCAGGGAATGGACACAAAAACAGCAAAAACAGGGGGGAGGGAGGATAAAAATGGATAAAAGTTAATAAATAAATAAATCTTTAAAAAAAGGGGGAAGGGGGGGACAGAACGGGTTATTAACAATGGCAGTATTCAGGTATTTCTGGGTCCCTGGTTATAATACCATCACAAGAGCACCAAAAACCTCACTGTGAATCCCTAACACATGTCAAGACCAATATATTTTAATTTTAGTATAGTAAATTATATGCAGCTAAGTAACCTGACTTAAAGAAATGTGACATAAATGCACAATGGAAGGGAAACTGGGAGACGTGATTTCTAATCCTGACTCTATAATAAAATGTGACTTTATACAAGTCAGTTCAATTTTCTTGTTAGCCTGATCTCTCACATTGCTTCTGGTTATGATTCTAGATATGCTGTGTTGCATCATTCCTAATACTGACATCTAGTGGATACATGTATGTTTGATACATTAAAATGAAAATTTTTACTTCAGCTATTTTAAAGAAAAGACTGTCACTAGTATTTTTTTGTCATAGGTAAAAAATATAATAAATTAGGAGACCAACATTGCCCCTTGCATGGAAAGAAATAAAATATTATTATATCAGACTGTCATGGCATCTTTGAGTTTGATTCAAAGATCACTGGTACTCTTCCATGTCTCCAACCATTAAAAATTAAATCAGCAATGCAAATTACTCCCTGAGTTGCAAATCAAGAAATGAAAGCAAATAACACTAGAAACCGTGTCCCAATGTCACTGATCTGTAAATGTTTGATGTTCTGGTGGCTTACGTGAGATACAGAGATAGGGGTATGAGAACGGCCATTACAAAGTCCGTAGGTAAGTAAAAATTTAGGAGTATCTACAACAGTGTGTGATAGAACTATGAAAAAAACCACCACCAAAATTACCTATTTTTATAAGGATTAATATATGAAGGTTTCTCTTGGAGAAATCTTATCAGTAGATAAAAGGAGCATTCAGAATTCACTCTGATAAAACAATGTTATTTTGTAATCTATGAATAATAAATTTTATTTCACGGCAAAAAATCCAAAGAAATGACTGACCACAAATTCACTGTCACATATAATTACTGAAGTTGTTACCCTTTTTCATTTTTCTGGAGTAGCACATTCTGCTTCTAATTATGGATTTCTTTATCACATAGCAAAATAAATATATGCCAATAGTTTTAATAATGCTTAATTCTGGAAATACATTATTTTAAAGTAATTTTATGCTATTACAGTATTTTGAAAATATATGAGGCAAGAGCAATTGGAACACTGCTGGTGGGAGTAAACAGATAGAACCACTTTGGGAAAACAACTTAGCATAACCTTGTAAAGTTCAACAGCAATATTTCCTATATCCCTAGGTATGCTTGAAACTTGTAAATTCTTTGTAAGTCTCCTGATACAAACGTACACTACCATTGTTTATAATTGAGAAAAAAAATTTCAAATTACCTGTGTAATATTCACCCAATGAACTATAATACAGTGAAAATAAATTAACTCCAGTACATGCAACACAGAGAGTAGAAACATCATGTTGAATAAAAAAATTAAGTCATGGAAAACTATATGCTAATAAATTAAACACTTTAAATAATACACACATATATGATAGAAAAAATTTAAAATGCAAGGGAATGACAAACACAAAAGTAAGATATTGGTTATCTCTGGGGGGAGGTGGAGGTATAGGACTAAGCAACTTCAAACATTTGGGGAACATTCTCGTTCTTCAAATGTGGGTGGTCTCATAGGAATCTTATTTGTAGGCTTTAGAATTTACAAGTAAATTATGTATATTCTTTTGTATGCGTCAAATATTACAAACATTTTAAAATGCTAAGTCACTGATGCTTAGAAAGCACACATGACTCATTCAAAGACACACAATATAGAGGCTGGATTGGAATTGAGGTGTCTGAACTCTTTCCAACATACATGCTACAATACATAAATCATCTATTAAAAAAAAAAAATCTTGGAGCGGATGTGGCTCAAATGGTTGGGCGTCCGTCTCCCATATGGAGGGACCAGTTCGATCCCCGGGACTTCCCAATAAAAAAAAAAAAATCTTACCTTATATAAAACCTCCCTACTTTGGAATCTAGTGTTTACAGTGCCTAGTGGTGGTGGTGGTTTTAAATTGACCAATCGTTATTCAGCATTTATCTGTCAATCCCTGTAAGAGACACTGAATATTTGGCACTGAGGAATACAAAGGCAAGAGAGCAGAAAAGATAGAATATATGCTTTCATACAGCAAAGGACATTAGGAACACAGAGAAAAAAGAATACCTAACCCAACCTTGGTAAGGTTAGTAGAGGCTTCCCAGAGGGACTGAATCGTAAGTCTTTCTTGTTTTCTAGTTCCTTAAATTAGGAAATTCTTCAAACAATAGAATAACAACAAAAAATCATATTCACATACTCTACCACCCAGATTAAAACAACATTTTGCCATACTTGATTCAGATGTGTCCCTTATCTCCCAACCACATTTTCCCATTTTCCTCCCCCCCTCCTCTTCCTAATCATTAACTTAAAAAGTACACTTCATTTACAAACATATTTTTTAATTTTTACTACAAAGGTATGCATCCATAAATGACATAGTATTATTCTGCTTTTCAATTTGCATAAATGGTATACTGTACATATCCTATGAAAACTTGTGTTTCCCACTCAACAGTTTGAGAATTATCCATATGGCTGTCATTCATTCATTTTAGCTGTTCCATACTAATTGCTCAAAGAATCCAGTTTATTCCCTTACTGATGGACAATGAGACTGTTCAATTTTTCTCTATTAACAAATTATGCTTTACACAACCATATACACTACATATACTTGTGCCCATGTACAAGTGCCATGTACAGAACAGATATCTAGAAATGAAAAGGCAGTTGTAACATTCCTAGATTGTGCCAAATTGGTCTCCATTGTACTTCTAGTACTTCTATCAATTCATTGTAATATTTGCAGTGTGAAAAATTTCTTTTCCCATCCTCCAAAACCTCAGACTTTAATTTTCAGATTGTGAAATATCTCACTGATGTTTTAATTTGTATTTTTTTATTACCAGTAAAAATGAGCATCTTTTTGTATGTTTATGGGGCCATCTGGATTTCTTCTTCTGGGCAATGTCAATTAATATCCTTTGCCACCTGTGCCACTTATTTTCCTACTATCACTCAGTCCCACCTATCTTTCTATAAACTAGTTTGTACTGCAGGGGCTGAGAATTTATAAACATTTCCTAGACATTCCAGCCAGCTGGGTTCCTCTTAGGTTATGTCAACAGGAGGCACTGGAGGGTGAGGAAAAGGCAGAAGGAAGAATAAGCCAACAGTTGCTGTAGGAGCAGTGGGAATGGTGTGATTCTGTATCCAATGCCAATTAGAGGCAGAAGCAGGTGCTGTCTGTGGGGTCCATACAGTGGTGCCGTAAGTTTATCTCCAGACATCATCCTCTTCTTTTTGCTACTATTCTTCCCCTCCTCCCTTCTGTTCTTCCAGCCTGTCTAAATAATAACTTTGTAACCAATTCACATATTAGATTCCCTCTGTTTGAAATAATAGAGTGGTTTGTTTTCCAAACTAGACTCCCAACTAATAAACCACCCCTTTTTGCCCTATTTAGTATATGTATTCTGGATACCAATTTTTGATGCTTATATACATGACAATCACATTCTACTAGTCTGTAACGTCTTAAGAGCTTTGTTTATGGTGTCATTTATTATATGTAGTCCAATTTTTTATCTTTTTGGTCTCTCTCTGCTTATTAAGTAATAATAATTCTTCAAAAATGCCTCTGCTATTTGTGGCCTTTTATTCACTCATGTGATTGTCAAATGCTATGAAAAACCCCAACGGAATTTTAATTCGATTCTACATTGAATTTATGGATCATTCTGAGGCAGAAATGCCTGCAATCTTTATAATACCTTTTTTTGTTGTTGTTTAATCCATAAATGTGGTAGATTACATGAATACATTTTCAGATGCTAAACCATACTTGTATTCTTATCAACCCTATTTGGTCATTTGTTAAAAAAAAATGTTCCTAGATTTGGTTTGTTAATATTTCACTTTGGATTATTTCATAAGTGAGAATGATCTATAATTTTTCTGTCCTTATCTGGTTCTGCTATCAAACCTATATTAAATATAGGTTCTTTTTATTCTACGAATGGTTTATATAAGGTAGAACGTGTCAGTTCCTTGACTGGTTTTACATGAAAGCTCTTCTAAACATCTAAGTAGTCTACATATTTTTCATCTTTGAAACTTTAGCCTCTAGCAGATATTCTGACACGTAGCCAGTGCTCAATATACAAATGTTGAATAAATAAATAAATGAACAACTCAAGTCAAAAAGCTTATTTATCAAATAAAAGAATACTGAAACCAAGGGCTTCCTTTAAAAGGAATAGCTTTATGGCAAATGAAACAAAGTCCAACTTCACAAAGCAAATAGTAAGCTTATGGAATTTGTTATGTACCAAGAGGTAATTCCAATATAAGCTCCAGCTTATATCCATAAGTATTCAGGAAATTAATACTAGTACTCAAATTTCTAAATCAGGGAAAAATTTCTCATAGAAAAAAATTTCTAGGGAAAAGTATAGAAATTAAGAAAAGAAGACAGATGTTGACTCAGAAATGTCAAATATTTCTCTACAGTTTGCCAAGTCTTTCTGTTTGAGGCTGATATATAAAAGACTATAACAAAACAATGAAATTACAAGAGGGCACAGCCAAAACAGTTTCCCTTTGTTCATGAACCTAAATTAAAATCATTCTCTTATAATACAATTCCCCCAGGCACATCATAATCAAACAATACAAACATAAAATCTAAATATATTTTTTCTCTTCTTGGTAATCATATAATTTTTAAATAGGTACTTGAATAGTTTTTTCTACATCTGTAAATCAGCACCTCTTGTAATGCTAAATAGATTCCAGCAGAGGTCATTCATTACATTTTGATCTTGTAGAGGAATGGTGGCAATTACAAGGGATTATATGTGTTTTATTTCATCATTTTATAAAATACTATTTGACTTCAGGTGGAGAACAGAAAGATTACCTGGGTAGATTTATAAAGCAAACTCCATGATTATTTTTAAATGAAATGGCTTGATACCTTTGACGAAGTAACAGTATAAAAGCTGATTTACAAAAAAGAGGTAACCCATTGTTTTCTTAGTATCATGGAGCACAGTAGGTTTAAATGACTTTCTGAAACCATTAAGTAAAACCAAAGTGCAGAATGTGTATATCAGATAAATTTTTGAACTAACTATGTCAACCTATTAGAATAACTTTTGCAAGTTTCACATAGCATGTAAAGGGGCAATATTTATATAAACCAAAGTTCAACTAAACTACTTTGAAAATTTTACCATAAGTCTAAAGTTGTTGGGAGGAAGAAGAAAAAGGAAGGAAGTGGGATCAGAAAGCATAGAAAACCTGAGCCCAGAATAAAGGGCTCATGAAATGAGGTGAAATCATTACAGTGCTACTCCCTAATTTTATGCAAAGAAGGGAACTGAGGACAAGAGAAACATGGTGGTGCCTTGAGCAAAAGCAGCAAATCAGAAAAAGCTGGGCTTAATCCATTGACCCTGGGAGTGCAGCTTTTGAGATCATCTTTAAAATACAGCATCAGGACCAGATCACATTGCTAGAAAGAATGAAACATCATAACAACAAAAAATTCATCTGTCCCACCATGTCCCCTTTAAAAAGCATCCTAAAGCTGTTTTTGCCATCAACCAAACTTCAATATACCTGCCATTCTCTTTATTTATAGTTCACTTTATTTATGCTGGACAAGCATCCAAATTTAGTGACAACACTTTCAGGCTTTTCCCAGCTTAGGCTGGTATATTATTGTATAGTTCATACTACTTAACCATGAAACACCCTGTGACTTTTCACAAGTCTACCTATTTTTGTATGGCTAGAAAGGGAGCATCGGAGCTATTTGCCTTCCTACAGCAATTAATTATGACAAAGTTCTTATTAAACTTTTGGCATCTCATACCGCTATTTTATTTCTTATATGTTTATTTTATGTTCTGTCAACTAAAATGTGAGTTCTTTGAAGACAGGCACTCTCCATGACTTAACACTTATTTTTTACTCCCTTTCTCCACAGAAGATGCTGTTGTTTCTGTTATTACTGATCAGAAAACAGAAGCTTCTTTGAAGCTATTTCAAGAACTTGTAGCCTACGCCATTAGGATATTTCTTAAGGAATGGATGGGTGACTACTTCTTTAAGATTAGTTATTAGCCACACTTTTCTCAACTATGATAGAGAAAGAAAGCTCTGATTATTCACAAACAAAGGTTCTTAATCTGGAAACCACAGACCCCAAATAGAATTCAGGGGTCTGTGAACTTAGATGGGAACATGTTCACTAACCTCTATTTGAAATTTAGCAATTCCTTCTATCAGCATTATAGGGAGCAAACCACTTAGGTATTACAAATACCTATGACTGTGTCATTAATAGAAATCACAGATATTTTCATATTACTTTGCAACTGTTGCAGACTTATCACTATGTGAAATTACGGTAGTTATTAGCAAACCTGCCACTAAAGGTCACACACTAATGTAAGCACATATATTACACTATGACAAATTAAGTCCTACCTACCATCATGATAACCGTCATTCAGCTCTACTAAAATAACAGATTAGTTTTGAAATGTTTATGACCAGGAAGATGGGCCCAGAAAGAGATTTTAAGCTGATCATTTTCATTTGAAGAATGGAACACATGCCTATAGAAAAACATTTAAAGTACCTACTAACTTGTTTAAAATAGTTACAGTATTATAAATTTAAGTGCTCGGGACCCTTAAACAGTAACTACATTTTTATTACGTGTTCTTTAATTCTAAGATTTAAAAAAAGGACCAAAGCCAATAATAGAATGATTTATTCTTATTTATTTTTATTTATCCGCTATTTCCCAAAGAAACCTATTTTATTTATTTTATAAAAATTAATTGTATAAACTACTATAATTATGGTTTAGATATCCTTCTTGAAAAACTACACTGATGATAACTAAAATGACTTATAAAGGAATTCAAAGAAAAACACATACTCTTCTTTGAATGAAGGCTGCAAAAAAAAGTTCTAATTAATTTACATTATCCCCACTACTTCCTATTCTAAGCACAAAGCTAATGAATATAAAGTATTTCCTAAAGATATTTTTAGCAGTTGAATATTATGTACATTTTCCTTAAATTATATTTACCCAATAGTTTTCTTTTACCATTAAATTTTCATTTGTATTTGAATAATAATTTTTCCAAAGACATACTTACCTTCAGCCAGTGATAGTGATTCTGTCCTTGTCCCTGTATCTGTTTAAAGAAAAAAGAGAGTCTAAAACATTATAATACTTTTAAACAAGTTTTTTAAGCTGACTTTAAAAATAAAGCTCATGAATACTATCACAAACTTATGTTTATTATATATATGTAAAATACATATTCATATTCACATTATATTTCTTGAATTCACTCAACTATTAATGGAGGACCCACTAAGAGTAAGGCATTACATTTAAGTTCTGTGGGAAACAACAACAGAAGATAAGACACCCTAGCTATCACCCTCAAGAGACTCAAAGACCAACAGGTGTGCAAAGTACATAAATGGGAGATAACAAGGGAAGGAAAACTAATAATTCCTCTTTATTCTAGTAACGGGGCCTAATATTATCAAAGAAGATATATTTATATATTTGTATTATAGGTTAAACTCATCAAGCTTCAATGTAATAAACATCAATTTTACTACAGGTACTAAAATCCTTATTCCATGACAATAACCTGTTATTTGCCAGAGGCACATTTGGCAAAACTCTAGTAAAACACAAAAGTTCACTCTATGACTGGTTTTACTACTTCAAAGCCTAAAAAAGTTTTAGGTAGAATGAAATCTTCAGAATGAGTTTATTCTAACTGTACTAGGGCCCACACTTCCAGGATGTTAAGTGTTCTTACACTTTTACTGTCTTCCGTAGGTTGAAATGTGGTGCTATGTCTCTAACAGCTAAGAAACATGGGTTGAGGAACCAAGGGATGGGAATAGCATCCACTGGATTAGAAATTCTGATTCTGGGAAAA
Source organism: Cabassous unicinctus (assembly GCA_029593785.1). Classification (NCBI taxonomy): domain Eukaryota; kingdom Metazoa; phylum Chordata; class Mammalia; order Cingulata; family Chlamyphoridae; genus Cabassous; species Cabassous unicinctus. Next base: position 5,020 of record JAQZBX010007826.1, on the reverse strand, counting down.
GGAGAGAGGGGTTTCTGTGAAGATACAGGAAGGATTCTGCTAAATTCTGAAGAAACAGCTATCACCAGGTCATTCTGGCCCCCTTATTGTAGTGGAGTTGCCATATTATATGGGGGAGAGTGACCCTGAAAACTATGAGGACTTATGGTTGCTGCTATACAACAGGGACAGAACCTAGGGAATTCAACTAGTGCTGCCATGCCCACTGATAACTGTAAATGGGCAGCTGCAGCAACTAGGGCCCAAAAAGGATAAAGCTTATTTTCACTCCAGCTGAGGAACCTTGCCTCATTTTCTATGGCTCCCTGATCCCTCGGGGAAGAAGGTCTGGATAACTCTACCAGGAAACAGCCTCAACCGGAAGTGCTGGGAAAGGTGAGGAAAATCTAGAGTGGGTGGTACAATACTGAAATGATAAACATCAGTTACAGCCTCAAGATACCAGGACACCACACTCCCTTGGTTTTCATCTTACTTCACTGGATGCTTCTTCTTAAGCTCCTCTGCTGAACTTCTTTTCTCTCAAATTCCTTAATGCTAACAAACCCAGAACTCAGTCCTGGGTCCTCTGCTCTCTTGGTGAGCTCATTCCATCTCATAGTTTTATATATCATCTGTATATCCCAAGTTTATATATCCAGTCTAGACATTTCTCTCCAACTCCAAATTCATACAGTCACTGCCTACTCAGTATCTCTGTTGGGATGTTCTAATAGACACCTCAAACTTCACATGTTCAAAATAGAACTCCTCATCTTCCCTCCCCAAACCTGTTGTTCTACCGGTAGCCTCCCTCATTTAAGTTAATGGCAACTCTACCCTTCCTGTTGCTCAGGTAAAAACCTTGGATTATTCTTCAACTACTCTTTCTCTCACACCCCACATTTCAGCCAAACCCTCACTACCTATCTGAAAGTTGACGTTTCAGCTGCCTTAGCAGTATTAGATCTACTACTCTCCTTCTGTATTCAAGAGGTCTAGAATAGGAGTTGCAAACTCAAATGCACATGGGATTGGCTAGGGCCACCTCAGATAAAAGCCATCAATGGCAAACAAACATGTATACTTTATCTAAAGGTTGCCTCTGCTATTCACATGCCATGATAAAACTGCAGGTGATTTAGTGCTAACCTTCACTTTTGAGCACTTCAATTTTTTAGGTGTTAGCTAAATGAAGTTAGTCTTAGAAACACTCCGTGGGCCAAACAGAACATGTTGAGGACCAATATTTGCTTGTGTACCTTAAGTTTACAACTTCCATCTAGAAATTCATAGTCTTTAATTTATTATACCATTAATCCTTAGATCTTTCACTTTGCTCTATCAGTAAGGAGATGAATGGGAGCTGTTTTGTTCAAAGCATAACTACTCTGGTTTTCCTTAAAAACTCCTCTTGGATCAATGTTACTACAAATGGAATGAAAAAATGCTTTTTTGCTTTCCCTGACAAAGACAAAATGTCCCTCCCTAAAGCCCAGTTGGAGCAACCTAGAAATAAACAAATGGCTTGGCTGACCACTTTCATAAACCACAGGAGGAAAAACCAGTGCCACTTGCATAAAACCATGGGGAAAATTCTATGAATCTCAACTCTTAATAAATCAAGACAAAATAAAAAACTTGTAATTGTTTTCACCCTACAGAACTCAAATGTCAGATCATATATAGTGAATGTTAGATAATATTTAAGTTAGATAACCCAGGCATCTAAAGTCCACAAACGTAGCAGTTCTTCAGGTAAGTGTTAAAAAAAATATCTCTGCCTCCAGTGAAACATAAAACATAAGAGTTATGATTTCAGATCATCCTGTCAACCATATTTGAGCGTTGTAGTATTTCAAAAGATGGTACATAAATCTAATTAGTAACACAACCTAGATTGCATACCTCCTTCACTTGGGTAAATGATAAAATCTAATTGAATTCAATTTGCTTAAACATCAGGGCCTGTCAGATTGGGGGGTGGGGAAATTGATGGGATGGGAATGGGGTCTCTAAGAGGGAATGTGAGAGCAATGACCTTGGGGGATGCCTGGAGCTTAGTCTGTATACAGCTGTGTGGTCAGAAAGCATACTCTTATTACGAGCTCTCCTAAGTGTGGACATGCCATAGGTGCATGCTGGTGTGGGTTTACCAACTCTCAAGAGAACTGCTGCTCCAAGACTTGGCCAAAAGGCTCGCAGAGAAGTTCCATGTCTATGCTGTGTCTGAAACACCCATAGATGTGGCACTCTTATGCAAAGGACAACCCAAGTACCCTGTATAATTATCCTAGCTATGACCAACTTAAATCTTTGTTAAAATAACATCATTTTTTAGGATACATAGGTCTTGATACTTAATGCCAAATTGCTCTCCAAAGAGAATGTTCCGATTTACACTGCCACCAGGACTGTGTGTATGGGCCAATCTCACAGCACCCTTGACATGAGCGTCACTGTTTAAAACGTGTGTGGGTGCATGCACACATGTGCCTTCTGTCAAATTGCTTTTATTTAATTACTATTGTGGTTGATCATTTTTTCTCTACAGCTGTATAACTAACCCTTTCCCATATATCTATTAAGGTGTTACTTATTTGTAAGAGAATCACTATTATGTTTGAGTTTTCTGGATCAGATACTCAGTATAAATATGTATGATAAAGTTAGATATGCTATCTTTGAATTACCCCTCTGCTGACTTGGTTACTATTTATTAATTACTATGTTGGAGACACTGTGCTAATAATAAGCACTTTCCATGATTTAGTTCACTGAACCTTCACAACCTAAGGAGATAAAATTATTAGCCCCATCACACTGATGAGAAAACAGACTTTAAAGAGTTAATTAAGTAGCTTGCCCCAGGGTCATAATTAGACAAAAGACAGAGAAGATAATTAGCTTTATTTTTCAAGAAATAATTCTGTTCAAGCAATAATGGTTTCTGTAAAATGTGACTTTTTTGTAAAACAAATACTACTTTCCCACTAACTTCTACTGTAAAATTAAAAATTATTCCTTAAAAAATAACCCACAATATACATTTTAATCTGTGTAATAAGAGGCAGGGTATTCTCCAAAAATAAGTTCATAGAGCCTGTGCACTATCCAAACAACCTCATCTATATGCTCAATTATGGTCCACATTACACTGATGACCAAGTGCTAACCATTATCTCTGCACCTTACAGGTGAATTCTGAATGGTGGGTCAATGTCCATAGGATATGGCTCCAAGTGCAATGGTTTCTAAGGATCTGACTCTGAACCCTAAACGAGAACTTGACACAAAATACTGTATTCCTTATACAAATTTTTTCAAAGTTTATGTTGTGATAGTAAAAAAAAAAAAAAGAGAAGCCTAAAGAACATATTTCAATTAAAACAAATGTTATAGATGGCAAATAGTCAACATAAAAATGTTTCTCAGTAATTGACATTATTAACACTAGAGAATGAGTAGATTTTATCTACAGGTGCTTATGAAATGTACCCTTTACTACCCCATCAAGAATGGGGACACTGATTTTGGATGCAACGATAGCAAGTACACCTTTAGTTTGAACTTAGTCACTGAATATCAGAATGGTCCATTATAAACAATAACTAACAACACTAGCCAGTTCTTTATACTATCTTGCAGTGTAGCATCCATAAGTTGCTAATTCCTGTGCCATTTTACAAAGCCTATTCGTAGGGATTCCATCTTTAACACTGTAAAGAACTAATTTACGGAGCACTGATTTTGTTCAAGTATAGCTGATTTCTCAGTATGGCAGTAACATGTATAGGTGATGGGTTAGTAGTGTGAGCAGTAGTATCTCATTGGTGAAGGGCTGAACCCCTCCTGCAGTAACTTAACAGATGTGAATGGAAAACACCAAAGGTAACTTGCACTGTAATTCCACTACAGTGCACTAATATATCTATAGAAACAAAAGGCACATCTGGAAATGATTCCTCAGGTACCATTTTCTAGATTAGTAAATTCTCTTTAAGCAACTGTACCTGGCCAACTGAGTAAATGGAAGTTTAATTCAGAAAAGAAGAAGACAGCCTTTGCTGTTATCCCTGCCAAAGTGCCTTGGAGCAGATTCAATGGGGTTCCATTTTGGAAAGTAATTTGGAACCTGAACCATATAATGCTGGTTTTCTCTGCTGAGTCAACTGAACCAAGTTAATCCTAGACATTAAATCACTGGAAAAAATAATTACCCACAACAGTATAATTGGAAAACTTGAAGCAAGGGCTAGATTAAGATGATCGCCAGGCTTTGGAAACATTATGCAGAACCTTCTTACCTCTGGACCTCCTGGTTACTGTCAACACCTTCCCCTGACCACTGGACTTCCTGCAATGGGGCTTTTCTGACATCTCAACTCAGGTATGTTTTGGTATGTATAGCAATAAACAAACTGACTGTAAAATGCATTTTGACAGCAGGTACATAATCATTCCCACCTAAATATTCTATAGATTTAAGATATGTTCTGTAAAACACTATTTTGCAGCTGTATAAGCTCAATTTCTGTAAATTTTAAAAGCTTGTTTTTTTTAAAGACACCTGTAGGAATTTTTTTCTTTTTTTAGTGTTCATTTTATCTACTCTGTATGTTCAAAATTTCTTATGGAAGTTATACATATGATTTAATTATAAAGGAATGGATAAGAAGAAAGGTATTAACTAACATAGCAGGAAGTGGATATGGCTCAAGCAATTGGGATCCCATCTACCATATGGGAGGTCCCAGATTCAATTCCCAAGGCCTCCTGGTGAAGGCCATCTGGCAAGTACAGGGAGCTGGCACAACAACAACAAAAAAGAGACAAAGAGGAGAGACAATGAGAGACACAACAAACCAGAGCTGAGGTGGCTCAAGCGATTGAGTGCCTCTCTCCCATATCGGAGGTCCCAGGATCGGTTCCCAGTGCCTTCTAAAGAGAGGACGAGAAGAGAAGACAAGCAGACACAAAGGGCACACAGCGAAATGGACAGAGAGCAGACAGGAAGTGCAAAAACAACAAGGGGGTAATA
>JAQZBX010007825.1:0-49521 GCA_029593785.1 Cabassous unicinctus | reverse complement strand
AGTTAACAATCAATAACAAAGGGAGAAAGGGAAAAAATCACAAATATGTGGAAATTAAATCTACACCAATAAATTAAGTAATTGAGATGAAATGATCAAATTTTAGAAACACATAAACTGCCTACATTGACACAAGAAGAAATAGTAGATCTCAAAAAAAAAAAAAACCAAAAAAAAAACACACACCAAAACACTAATTACTAGTAAATAGATTGAATAAGTAATCAAAAACCTCCCAACAAAGAAAATTCCAGGAGCAGATAGCTTCACAAGTGAAGTCTACCGAGCATGCCAAGAAGACTTAACTCCAATTCTGCTAAAAGTCATCCAAAAAAAAATTAAAGAGGAGGGACCACTCCTTAATTCATCCTATGAATCCAACATCACCCTCATACCAAAGCCAATAAAGATATCACAAGAAAAGAATATTACAGATCAATATCTCTTATGAATATAGATGCAAAAATCCTCACAGATACTAGCAAATTGTATCCAACAGTATACAGCATGATCCAGTGGGATTTATCCTTGCTATGTAAGGTTGGTTCAACATAAGAAAATCAATTAATGTAATACACCACATTAACTAAACGAAGAACAAAAAAACACATGAGCATCTCTATTGATTGATAAAAGGCATTTGACAAAATCAGTACCTCTTCTTGATAGAAACACTCAGAAAACTAAGAATATAAGGAAACTTCCTCAACATGATAAAAGGTATATATGAAAAACCCACAGCCAACATCATACACAGTGTTCCAAGACTGAAAATTTTCCCTCTAATTTCAGAACAAGACAAGGATGCTCACTGCCACCACTTATTAAATGTTGTACTGGAAGATCTTGTTAAAGCAATTAGGAAAAAAAAAAAAAAGAAAAGGCATCCAGATTGAAAGAGGAGAAGTACAACTTTCCCAAGTTGTGGGTGACATTATCAGTAGAGAAAATCCTGAAAAATGCAGATCAAAGTTCCTAGAGCTAATACATGAATTTATCAATGTGTTGGGGTACAAGATCAACACATAAAAATCAGTATTGTTTTCATATGCAATCAATGAACAATTAGAAGAAGAAATCAAGAAAAAAATCCCATTCACAATAGCAACTAAAAGAATCAGATAGCTAGGAATGAATTTAATCAAGGATGTAAAGGACTTGTGTGCAGAAAAATACAAAACATCGCTAAAAAAAAAAATTAAAGAAGACCTAAATAAATGAAAGGGCATTGAATGTTCATGGATTAGAAGACAATATCCTTAAGATTACAATTCTACCCAATCAATTTTTGGATTCAATGTAATCCCAATCAAATTTCCAACAACCTTCTTTATAGAAATGTAAAAGCTATTAATCAAATTTATATGAAAGAATATTACTCTAAAAAATTCTGTTCCAGATTTTTTTAGAGTAATGTTTCCATAATTTGTTAAGCTGCCTTTTTTTTTTTTTTTTTGAGGAGGTACCAGGGGTTGAAATCAGGACCTCATACATGGGAAGCAGGTGCTCAATCACTGAGCTACATCCACTCCCCAATGACAGTTGGTGTTTTATTGTGTTTGTTTTGTTTTTAGGAGGTACTGGAGATCAAACCCAGGACTTCGTACATGGGATGCAGGTGCTCAACTACTTGATCTACATCTACTCCCCTGTTAAGCTGCCTTTTGTCTGTTATTTTATTTTCTGAAGTTGAAATAAAGTTTACTTTAAAAAAGCATATGGAAGAGTAAGGGACCCTAAATAATTAAAGCCATACTGAAAAAAGAAGAAGGAAGTTGGAGGACTCACACTTTCTGATCTTAACATTTATTTCAAAGCCACAGTAATCAAAACAACATGATACTGGCACAAAGACAGATATACACACCAATGGAATTGAATTGAAAGCTCAGAAATAAACTCTCACATTTATGGCCAACTCATTTTTGAGAAGAGGGTAAAGACCACTCAATTGTGAAAGAATAGTCTTTTCAAAAAATGGCACTAGGAAATCTGGATTTTCATTTGCAAAAAAAAAAATGATGAAGGACGCCTACTTCACACTTTATACAAAAAATCAACTCAAATTGGACCAAAAACCTAAATATAAGAGCTAGAACTATAATACTCCTAGAAGAAAACATAGGGGAGCATCTACAAGACCCTGTGTTGGAGGCAAGTGTTGGAGAAGATGTGGAGAAATAAGAACACTCATTCACTGCTGGTGGCTGTGGAGGACAGTTTGGCAGTTTCTCAGAAAGATAAATATAGAATCTTCCACTACTCAGTATATATCCAAAATAACTGAAAGTCAGGACTCAGATATTTGCACACCAAAAAAGTTCACAGAGGCATTATTCACAATTGCTAACAGATGGAAGCAACTCAAGTGTACATAAACTGATGAAAGGATAAATAAAATGTGGTATATACATGCAATGGAGTATTGTTTAGCCGTAAAAAGGTAATATGCCTTTTTTCCTCTGGATATGCTGAAGAATTTTTCTGTCTTTTGTTTTCACCTACTTTAAATACTATCTTATCTGTGGTTTATATTTTATTTATCTTCCTTTGAGTTTTCTGAGTTTTTGGAATCTGCAAGTTGCTGACTCAGTTAAAAAATTGTATCTATTATCTCCTTACATATTGCTTCTGCCATTTTTTCTCTACAATCCTCTAGTATTTAAGGTTACAAATTGATTGGATCTCTTTTGCATGTCTCACATTCCACTTATGCTTACAACCAGGTTTTTTTGTTTGATTGACTGATGGATTTTTTTACTGCTACTATTTGCTTGTATTTCACTGTCTTGTCTTCATGTTCATTAATCCTGTCATCCACTGTGCCAAAGTCCTGATTAAAACAAAACTTTCATTTATTGATTTCATATATTGCATTTTTTCACTTTTAGGCTGTCCTATGATATTGTTTTATGGATTCCAAATCTTTTGAACTTTTTATTCTATTCATCTGTTTTATCTTCTTTTTCTTTATTTTTTCAACATTTTTATAAATATTATTTGGAAATCTTTTATGCTAATTTCAATATCTGGATCATCTAAGATGCTCCTATTATCTTGTATATTTTTCTTTTTTATTGCTCCTAAAGTCTTGTCTTCTCACATATATCATAATTTGGGGTTTTATTTGAGGCATCATTTGTAAAAAGAACTTACAGAGCTTTCCAAAAAAGTGTGGTTCCTCCATAGGCGTCATCCACTCCTTTATTCAGCAGATGATATGTGGAGCTGATCTTCTTGATTCAGTCAGGATTTGAGGTAGGTCAGTGTAGAATTTTAATTGTCCTACACAATCTATCTTTGGTTCTCTTTTTTTTCTAAGGGTATAGACCTTCCCAGCTTCCAATTAAGGACCTGTTGAATATTAGTCACTTTAGTTCTGCAACCTTGTGGAATATTAAACTCTATCACTTGAAAATTTTTAGTTTATCTCTTTAGATAACCTGCCACATCTAGATTCAAAATAAAGCAAATGACTTAAAAGGGTGGTTGACCACATATTTGAGTCTCTATTTACCACTTCAATCTAGTTTGAATGACATCTTTTCTTCTGCTTTCTCTGTCTTGGAGTAGCAGCATATTCCAGGGGCTAATCTTATGATATCATCCTAAAATTCTGCTTTGTGTTGATAGATGTGCCCCATGGAAAAGCAGCTGTAAAAACTTAGTGTCAATTTGTCATTCTCTAGCGTTTTCTACTCTTCCCAGTTTTGTTTTCAAGCCTCCCCCCTGATGGTCTTTATTTCTTAAACTCCTGAAGTATGTGGTAAACTTCACTGTTTTCAAAGGATTTTGCCCTAGTTCTTTAACAACCAGCACAATCTAAAATTCATCAAATATCTTATAGCAAAAATTGATCTTATTTAGGCTTATTGAGTCTACAATTTTGTCACTGCAGTTTCCTCAATGACTAAAGTTTTCTTCATTTATCTTTATCCTATTCTCCCATCAATCATTTCTGCCTGAGGAAGGCACAGTTTTCAGCTTCTAGATCAAAGCAAGAGCTGGCAAATATTCACAGGAGAAAACAAAAACAAAAACAGCTGTGAATCCTCAGCTTATGACCAACAGACTATCCTGCTAGAATTTTAGTCCATTTAGTTTTTGTTGCTTCCACAGTCGAGTATGCCTTTAAAAATATAATTTTAAAAAATTAATCCAGCTTTCTAATTGTTGTCAATGAATGTATTGGCCTGTTGCAACCTATTACATCCTATGTGGAGAGAAAAGTCAAGTATTTATTTGATGATCTTTTTTTAATGACCTTTTCATGAAAAAAAAAAAGTGTGTGGGGAGACCATCATTATTTCTGTTCCCCAAATTTAGGGGTTGGGAAGACTCATTAGTCTAACATATCACCCACTGTGATATATATGTGTGTGTGTGTTTTAAATTTAACCCTTGGATGATTAACATATATTGTAAATTACTAAAACTTCAGCAAGCCATAATTATTTATAAATATAACATGGTTTTGCCTTCACCACCCATTTTAAATGGCTAAATATGATTTTTGACTATTAAACTGGGAAAACTAGAAAAGTAGAATTTGAAAAGAGAAATTAATTTTTTCCAACAATGTCAAAGGGATATGGGCCTTTGATTCTACATAGATATTCTGTTTATGTAAATATAATTGGTACTAAAATTGAGTACTATTTACCATGTACTATTTTGATAGAAATATATCTTAAGATCCTACATACATCTACCCCATCTCTATTAACTCTGCTAAATGCGGTCACTTAAATATATTAAATATTTACATAACCTTTTAGTCTATAGTTTGGTGGTTCTACCCACCAAAATGTAGGTGCTTTGTTGAAGCCATCAGCTACAGTTTTTCTTATCTAGCAGATATGTCACTTTGCTAAGGTGGTTGGCTAAATGAATCATCAGAAGAATCATAACATTCAAGTGTATAAATCTGATGTCTTGCCAGTTAAAATCTCTTTGCCAATGTGAAAGTCAGTTATGTTCAGTCTATTTTTTATTAACTGCCACATAATTAAACTAACAACACTCTGAGAATTTTTAAAGTTTTCATGAATCTGATTTATATTTTTCTTTAAATATTTTTGTTTTTTATGTCAAGGCTTCTTTTACTTTAATCTTTTACTCTTTTAACTTCAATGCTTTATTAAGTATAGACTCTTACAGATTATGCAATAAGTAAAAACAATATTGAAAACAAACAGATGCAGTCATTAAAGATCAGACATAACAACTTAAAACAAAACCAACAGAATATTATTAAATCAGAATTCATCTAAATTTACAGATAAGTGAAAGGTGAGCACTTCGGGGATTCGTATTAATGTAAACAACATATAAAACAAATTCTTTACACTTTGCCTAACAAATAAAACTTAGTAGGCAATAAAGAAGAGTCCAGAGAGGTGTCAGATGGTAAATTCTTATATGGAAAAAGGCAAGGGTTTTCTTCATTACATGACTAATACATCCACTGAAGGAGAAGCTAATCACTAAGAGTCAGAACCACTTAAGAATACATGAGGCACCATATATGCTTTCACTAAAATACTAAAATACTAAATAACTAATAATAAAAGTACTTTAAGTGCCATATGAAAGAATAATAGTAAAAAATATAAATAAAAATCTCTTCCAAGTATGGAATAGCTTTTTTTTTGTAAATGGAAAAATAGTATTTTCAATAAAATTATTTTTTTGTCAAAGCTTAGAATTGTTACTTTAAAGTGCATGTCTTACCTGATTCCTCAAAGTCACTGTTGTAGGCTTTCCAAGTTTCAGTTGTTCGAAGAAGATTCTCTTCCATGGCTTGAATGTCCATGGAGGGGCAGTTGCATTCTGGGAATTTGGGACCACACTGACACCAGCAATCATTGTCTTTGCAGATAAACTCTCCCTCTGAATTACAAGCAATGTAGCTCAAAGCTGCTTGTACAAAACGCTCCTGAAGATAGTCTGGAAGGAGGATTTGAAGCCCTTAAGAAACAAACAAAGCAAACAAACACATTTTATTTTTTTAAAGTAAATACTTTTTTTAACATACCCAATAAAAACATTCAAAATTTAATATATTAAATTCTGTATGTATGAATATTTTAAACTATTATTAGAAAATTATCTAAGTCTACAAAATTGAAAATATATATAATCCTTTCCATCATTGCTGACTCCATGCATGCACAATTCAAGAATCACAGAAAATATGGAAGTGATCAAGCCTTCAAACTCTCTGATTTTGTTTTTTTTAACTTATTTAATTGACTTTTGACTTAATTGATGAAAATATTTGGTTATTTTTGCATAATGGAAATAGAGCCTGTCTGCTTGTACCTTTGAAAATAGATATGTAAATTTATTTTCCCCACTGGTTTTCAATTATTTTTTAATAGTTTCATATGTATATCAGTAGACATATTGTTAGATAAAATAATGCAATGAAGTGTGGTATCGGTAAAAGTTCTGTGAAAAGTTACTGATAATGCTTTCTCATCCTCTTAACACATAAATGGTATGACTCTGTTGTTCAGGCGTGATCTCTAAGACTGACTACCAAGAAGCAGACAGACTCACTTAGTTATTTCACAGTTCATTTCCTTGACATGTATAAAGACAGCCCTGGTGATATACCTCATTACTTTTCTAGATGCAAGTTTGGTAAAGATGCTATTTCTTAAGAAGACTATCAAAATTGAACAAAAAGTCTATAAAATTAATATCTGAGTTATCTGTGTTTTGATTTTTATTATAATGTTTCAGTGAAAATTTCAGTTTCAATATCAGTATTTTGTGCTATATTCAAAAACTTACTAAAGGGGCTATAAATAATCAAACTAAGTAATAAGGAAAAATACACATAAAACTAATAAAATCTTGGAAATACCAAATCACAATTTACCACAATTTTGAAATTTAAGGTTTTTACATGTACCTTTTCTGACAAAAAAAAAACATTCTTTTTAGGCCCTTAACTGTTATCAGAGTGGTTGATTAATAATAAACTCTTATCATTTAGGAAGTAAAATCGACTGTACAAATATTTGACAAATATACCTATCTCATTATTTTAGATTAAATCTCCCATATGTTGATCAGGAATAGTACCCTTAGCAGTTATACATTCACTTTAATTCAATTTTGTTTCAATTCAAATAAAATAAAATTTCAAAGAGAATTAGTAGGTGAGTTTCATGATATAAAGATAAATCATAATCAAGGTGGCAGAATAAGAAGCTTCAGGATTCTGTCCCCCCACAGAGCTTTGAACAACTGGAAAGAAGTGGCAGAAACATCTGTCTTAAAACTCCAGAAAACAGTTAAAGGATTATAGTAACAGGACAAAGACTGAATCAAGAAAAAGGCCATTTAAAAGTGGTAGGCTCTCATGACATCCTGGCTGCCTCTACCCCATTCCCTTGCCAGCTTGATGTGGAGCCAGCCAGCACTTCAGCTGTGGATCTCTAGTCCTAGTTTCAGAGGGAGCAGGCTAACCCTCATGCATACACTAGGGCATGTATGTCAGGCCCAGTTTATCTGGTGGTGGCATGAGAGACTTAACCAGGATACTTGTTGCAGGCTTATGGTCCTAGAATTTGCCATTATGTAGAAGGCAATTTACAGAGCTCTCTGACTGAATGCTATGGGAGAACAGTCAACTCACAGATGCCTGGTCAAGAGATTGCTAGCTATAGGACATATATTGCAGTTCCTGAGACTGTGAGGTAAATGTTTCCTAGGGGAGTGGGGACATTAGTATCAGTGTAAAGGGAGGAATTCTTAAGCCACACAGGCATTCCCAAGACAAGATGAATACACATGTACAGACAGGATCAGGGAAGACCCTACACTTTGGCCTCCAACTATTCTCTAAACTCATTTTATGGATAAGCTCTGAAAGAGAGCTCATACAAAGGTCAATCTGCAAAGACCAGGGGAAGTATTTTCCTTTTCTTCTTCTTTTTTTATTTGTTAGCTAGTGGCATTCAAGGAAAGAAAACACTTGATGGATACATACTTAAAAAATAGGTTCATCAGATTCTAAGGTCCAGCAATAACATGTTAAAATATCAAAATATCCAAGTTGATATCCAATATCAACAAAATGTTACAAACATACAAAAAAACAGGAAGCAATGGCCCAGGCAAAGGAAAAGAATAAAGCATTAGAAACAATCAATGAGGAGGATTGGCTCAAGGGATATACTAGACAAAGACTTAAAAATATATATGATACTACTTATTCTCAAGGAACTAAAGGAAGACATGGACAAAGACGTAAAGGAAATCAGGAAAATGTTGGATGAATACAAAGAGAATATCAATAGAGAGACAGAAATTATGAAAAGGAACCCAATAAAGCTGAAGACTACAGTAACAGAAATTGATTGGATTGATAGAACGATATGGCAGATGTGGTAAAATGTTAATATTGATGGATCTGGGTATCTGGGAGGATAGGGATATGTTGAAGTTTTCTGTATGGGGTCTATTATTTTTTAAACTGTCCTGTAACTTTGGTAGTATTTCAAATAAAAGGTATAAAAAAGGGTGATTGTGACATACTCTTTCCCTAAAGGTACTTGAAATATATTTAGGAAAAATAAGATAAGTAATTATAAAAATATTACATGACAGTATTTAGTAACTACCAATGAAGTTGTACACATAAATCACTAAGTATAATTAATTGGCTAAGCAATTACATGAGGTTCACAAGATTAAGAAAACTTTTCCTGGAAAAGATAGTACTTGTGCATTATTTGACAATTGGATAGTATTCAAAATCAAGAAACAGGCTGTTGGTGGAAAAGGATGATATATTAACATTACATACAAATTAAGAGTGGAATATATATTTTCAATATAGCACAATATCACAATAGTGATAGTATTGTTTCAATGCACATGAGCTATAAAAATGGAATGAGTGAGTTGATTAGAAATATAATTATTCACATTTTTATTCACATACATCTTTCCTTAATCACAGTGTAATATTTCTTGGCCACAAAGATAAATAACAATATATTTCTGTCTGTGAGATATATTAAAATAATATAAAATTATGCAATTTTCTCAGTGAAAATCTTTAAATAATAATCTTCTGGATTAAATTATCATTACAATTTTAATGCACAGTTTAATAGCATTAAATTTATTACATGTATTGAAAAATATGTTTTATACACAAATGTACTCAGTTTTTTGAAAACACATGTCTAATGAACAGATATGGCTCTTATTGTCAATTAGTTCATGTATGTATACAGTTTTTTGCTAGAATAACAGTGAGTTCAGCATAAATAATTTGTCTATTTTTCATTTTAATAGATGTAAACACTGAGAAATTTTGTTTCAATAAATCAATAAATAGGAATAAAACTAGGTTTACTAAGCAATACCAATCTTTTTTTGTTATAAGCAAAAAACTGCATAGTAACCCACTATCTAAAATTATATTAAATAATTATTGGATGATAACATAGTCTCCTGTTAATTTTGTTGAAAGATAATATTGAGATCAAGTTGATGTGTAAAAGAATTTACTCAGTCATTTAGAATCATTTACTTTTTCGATTTCTGAGAACTTTGTCAAAAAGTCATTACCAAGACTTATTAAATGACTTTTAATTACTCCTGTTAGCCTTTCACTCAGACATACCTTTTCTGGTGTGCTATAAGTTTTGGGAAAATTTATGTATCATTAAATTCAATATATATTTACCAAGGCTTTTTAAAAAATAATTACTTATTGTTATATACCTTAAATATAGTTTCAATAATTTGGAGTTGTAGATATGGCTCATTTAATTTTTGTAAAAGTCTGCTTTGTAATCTAATTAAGAAAGCCATATGCCATGGTCAAATAAGTAAATCAGGCTTATTGCTGACAGGAAACATGTGATTTAATTTATTTTTAATCCAAATTAATGTGTTATTTGCACCTCTTTGACACCTCTCTCATTTCTGAATGTTAATTGTGGTTTAGATAGGTAAGCCATAAAGTTTTGCTCTGAATTTGTTGTCTCATGCTGCCACTGTCAATAACTCTTATTGACACTTTGTTTGCTTGCTCTGAAAAATTCTACTTCGATAACAATCCCCTGCCCCTTGTCTCCACGAAGAGTAGAAGACTAAAAGAAACAAGGTCTTTACTCAATGATTGTCATCGCTCCCGCTTTCCCTCAATTATATATTTGAGTTTAGAAGATCCCAAATCAGAAAATCCCAAACACCCTGATTCTAATATATTACATTGTACTTAAAAACACAACACAATGCAACACAACTATCTGTATCTATCCAACCATCCAACCAATCATAACTAACTAGCTAGAAAGACACAAAGCCCTACAGTAGAACATTGATAAAATATTCTTAATTGATATTTGGTTCCCCAATTGTTACATATGGTGACCCAGATTTCTTTATGCTCCTCAAGGGAAAGCACGATGATAACATGGATTCAGAATTGGTGAATGGTTTGTATCCTTTTATAAAGTGAAAAAGGGCTACTATGAAAGGTGAGGTTGAAAGGTGAATAAACATGACACCTGGACTACAAGGGCAAATCAAATTTAAGAAAGGGTATCTGTGAAATTTGACTGCTTTAAACTGATTCCTTAAAATTATCTTCAGAAAGGTTTTTGTACCTCTATGGGTACACATAAAATTTCAATAGATAATTGAAAATATAGACCTGACAAATGAGTAGAAGGACAAAGATAGAGAATTATCTATTCTCTATCTTTGAGAATTATTCAAATAACTGAAAAAAACTAGAAATAATAATTATATGAAAGGAAGTCTTGCTTCATTTATTCCTCGTTATTTTTTTCAAGATAGACACCAGCAGATTTGTTTTGTTTTTATAATATAGTATTATTCTAAAACTGAACACAGTACTTCAGAGAGAGCAACAATAACTAAATCTTGTTAATAAATAAATTTGCTAATAAGCCAGTTGAAATAATGTAAATTTGTATGAACTTTCTTTGTTCTTTCTCACCGAAGTTAAAATTCTGGTAGAAAGTTGACACATATATTTAAAAAGAAGTAACAGAAGAGAATTAAAGTAATATTAGTAGACCACATTTCTATTTAATTAGAGAAAAATATTTTAATAACTTTATATCTAAATTTGATAGCCTTGAAAGTTTAAAATATCAAAGTCATTATTTATAATTTTCTTCATAAAATTATAAATAAATGACATTAATTTATCATATAGGGTAAATTTCAATAACCCAATACTGCATTCTTCAAGGTTGCAAAGTTAAGAAAAGACGGCATAATATCTGAAACTATTAAACATTTTTATGTAAAACAAAAATAACCTAAATACAGCTATAACTTATGTGATTAATAAAGATAAACTAGAGAAGAACCATTAAAATTACCCTTTTGGACAGTCAAATTAATTTAGATAATAAGTGTCACCAGAAAGACTTTTCTGAACATGTTCATTGAGTGCATGTATATACAAATGTATTCATAATTCTTCCTGCCTTTAAAATTAACAAGCATACATACCCATAACCATTACTTAAAAGTTCTTATGAAAAAAGCATTCCCTGTTGAATTACCTAACAAAATTAATATTAGAGTAATTTACTATTAGAGTAAATAGTGAATGATTACCATTACCATTAGTTAGATTCCTTTAATCTATCTTTAAAAGGAAAATAATGTGACTATAAGTTTTTGCTAATATAATCTCAAGTACATTTCTATTTATCAGAAGATTAATGTAGTCATTATTACCATATTGTGTTAAATTAAAATGTCAACATCTCATATTACAATACACATAACTATGGTTATAAATTTTACAAGAAGCTATAAGAAAAAAAAGTTCAGGCAGACTTGTGGAGAAAGTGCTACTTATTGAGACAATGATTATTGTACGTAAGTAAAATGTTATCAGGATAAAGTTTTCATCAATATAGATGAATTATTTTGAGAAGAAAAGTGAATTTTGACCTTGTCTTAACCTTGTTTAAAATGTTTTTTTCAGTTAAAATTAATAAATTAACTTTTTCACAAGAGTTTTAAAAATCTAGGATTGTACATACAGCTCATTTGAAAAAATTAGAAAAGAAATCAAAACTGGATAAATGTCATCCAGGCTCATACAGAATTAATGAAATTTTACTTACATACCTTGCAACTGAATCTTATTCTCAGGACTCTGAACCAGAACAGAACTGACAGAATCTAGGTTGTCATAGTTACTGCAGCCAAGAGGGCCCGTCCGTGTTTCTGTTACCTGACAAGCAAAACATTAACTTTATTATGTAAATCAGACTTTACAATGTTCTTTCAATGTAGTTCAATGTAGTTGCCATACACTAATATTATATTTATGATGGTAAATATCACCAAAAGGTCTAGGATCTGATCCAAATCAACAATACACACTCTCTTAGGCAGAGAACAATAATTCCCTCTGTCTTCAATTCTACTTTCCTCCCTTCGGCTATGCATAAATCTCCCAGGAAAATAATGGAAGTCTGCTTTAGTCAAAACTATCACTCATGCAAGGTCACTGATTCTACCTTAGATATGACAGGGGCATGGTCCTTCAGATAGGGAGTAAAGTTTGACTTATATGAGAATTTATTTTTTTCCCCTCAAAGAATTACAATAATCTGCCAGACTACTATTTCTGAAAAACTGACTTTATTATTTTATTCTTGTACTTTGAAATTTACAATTTTCTCCTTTTTATAGTGGCATGCAAATATAAACTCATCTGTTTGTTTTCTATCTTTCCCACTTCTCTCTAACAATCTAGACCTAGATTAACAATCTTAAGTCCATATCTTTGTTTATATGTCCTCTCCAACTTGATTAGAAAGGCCTCTTTTCTCCTTTTCACTAATCTATTTTATTTATCCTCAAGATTAAACTCATGTTCAAATGCCCAAACATAGCATTTGTGGATGACTTCCACCTATAATATTTTACCACTTTTTTATAATTATGGTTTGCAATGCATAGCTTTAGCACTTAATTATGGAATCTCATACTTTAGGCTGATTTTTAGCAAGAGAGAGGGAATCCAAGTTAGGTCAATAATATGAGATTAGAAATTTGTCCTGTGGGCAATTTTAAATGCAAACAAAATATTTTAAAGGAGAGTAATACTGTAGTAATATTTGCGTTTTAAAAAGATACTCTTTTCTCAGCTACTGGAATGATCTTTGCCAGACATAATTCATATCACATCACTTTACTATTCTCAATCTTATGATAGATTCCCATTTTTCTCAGTGTAAAAGTCAGAGCCTTTTCTAGGACTGAATAAATGCCATATCATCCAGGCCCCTGTTACTCTCTGAAGTCATCTCTCTTTCTTTCTCCCTGCACTTCATTCTTCCATTCATAATTCCTTTTCTCCTTACCCTGTTCTACTTTTCCCCCAGTACTTATCACCTTCTAACATGCTCTATAATTTACTCATTTGTTGTGATTATTGTTGACACCCCTCACTAGAATGCAGGCTTCACAAGTGCAGGGGATTTTGCCAATTTTGTTCATTG
Source organism: Cabassous unicinctus (assembly GCA_029593785.1). NCBI lineage: Eukaryota > Metazoa > Chordata > Mammalia > Cingulata > Chlamyphoridae > Cabassous > Cabassous unicinctus. The sequence goes on along the minus strand of JAQZBX010007825.1, from coordinate 35,986 downwards.
ATATATCCCCAGGGCAATTAGGCTTTTGTGTAAGCCTACGAATACTGGTTAGGTAAAAAAGAAGAGAGCATATTAAGAGACAACCGATTATTGAAGTGATGAAGCTCTGAAGTAATCAGTGGCAATAAAATGTATTGGAAGAAAATGGATTATGAGAAACAAATAAAATAGACAAGACTTGGAAACACTAAAAATAGAAGGTGATGGAAGGAGGGAAATAAAATTGGTTTCTAGCATAAATGATAACATTAAGAAAGGGAACAAAGAAGTCCCAGCGGGAAGTGCATGTAAGGGGGTTTTCAGGACGTTGACTCTGAGTTGCATAGGACTCTTAGTTGGAAAAAGAGAGAAGGAGAAGTAACAGAACAGGTCTAATTCTTAGAATCAATGTCAAACATAAAGTCACAAATTTGGGGATCATCAACTTATAGGCATAATCAAAGACAGAAGCACAGATACGGCAGCTCAGATGGATTAAGTGCATGTCTAATTTGGACCATGACAACGCTATCATATTTTCAGTAATAAGTCCTTTTGTAGTAACTAAGATTTACAATGAGTACATAGTAATACTTGAGACTACAGTTTATCATGGACAAGGTATAATATTTTTCATCATTTTTTTCCAACTCTCTATTCTCTACTACCCACTGGTCCCCAGTGGTGATATTGAACATCTCATCCCTTATTTGGTTCAGAGAAATAAGTTCTAGTGTCAATATGCATAGCATACATTGTGTGTATAGACATACATCTGCACACACATAAATTATTAATATTAAAATATAAATGCTTAACAGAGAAAGGATTAAAGTCATTAAAGGAAATACTTATGGTTTAAGGTCATTTAAATCTTCATTTATTCTATCATACAGTCTAACTTTTGCCCTCTAACACACCACATACCCACACACATACACACATGTACACATACATACACATAAACCTCCATCACCACCAACATGACAATAATATAAACAAATCCCTATACAGATAATTTTAAGCTAAATAAAATTGGCTTTAGGAAAATAATCATTGACATATGATATCCTGAAAATCTGAAACACTAAACCTTTGATATAGAATAAACAGTATTATTTTATCTGGTTACAGACAGTCCCTTATAGTTGGTCATTGTATTCTTGAGAATAAAGTAGGGAAATTAAATAATAAGCTTATAAATGTAGAATATCTTTACATCTAGGCCTAGATTAATTAGATCTAGATCTTTCCTTAATTATCATTCACAATATAAAATTGTAAGCTTCTAGCATATTATATATATAATTTGGTTTTTTCTTTCTTCTTCACAACTGGAATCACAGATCATTACTTGATTTAATATAAAAATTCATAGCCTTCAGCACATCTAATGATACATACATGTTTTCAGTTTTGTTTTATTTAAGGACTTTAATGTCTTGCTATTTTTAGCATTAATAAATATTCCCATAGATATTTATTTTTAAAAATTCTAATAAATATAATGAAAATTAAAAGGAAAAAAGTGAAATTATTTTACAAATACTTCTGGAAAGATGCTACTTCTGCCAAAATTTAATTATATATTTGTGGCACCACTAGCTTGAAATTTTGTTCATAAGTTAATATATAAAAGTATGGTTTAGAGGTCTCCAAGTATTATGTGTAAAAGACTTGATTATTCAATAGCTTAATATAGAAATGAGTAAGGCTGATTCTAAGCCATTAAAGATAGCATTCAGGGTCTTGAGAAATGACATACAGATTGAGAAACAGATTTTTAATTTAATTAATTAATTTAATTTATTTCTGGGAAGGGGATATTGAAAGCAAAGGAATACAGTCATTTCTACCCAAAAATTGTGTTTCCCCTGAGTTGTTCCATTAGGTGGTGTAAGAACACCATAAGAACAATTATACATGCTTGAGGGACTGGCCTTGAGAATTATGGCAGACGCAGGTGTGGAAGATATGGCTAAACAGCTGTGTATTTAAAATCAAACCTTTTCAAAAAAATTTTTAGGGCAAATTTGTCTTCTAAATATAGTAAATGTGCTCTTTACTTCTGTCGTCAAAAATTCATGTGAACTACCCTTCGAATAGATTGTTAAAATCAGAAAAGATACAAAATTATAAAAAGTGGAAGAAAAAAATGCAAGTGATTTATTTTCAAAATTTCCTATAGTGTAACATATTAGTTTCACAGTTGGGGAATTTTTCAGAGAATAAAAGGAAAATACAAAAATGTTCTAATTATCATTCACAATATAAAATTGTAATCTTCTAGCATATTATATATATAATTTGGTTTTTTCTTTCTTCTTTACAACTGTAATCACAACTTAAAATTCCAGCTTAAAATATAGCTTAAAATTTCTTTTCTATCCAAGATTAGCTTAAATATAACTTAAAATTTCTTTTCTATCCAAGATTAGCAAGTAATTATATAAACAAATAGTATAGTTACAAATTTATTTTGATTAAAAGAAAATGGGTATAAAAATTTTTTTAAAAAAGAAAATGGATAAAGATAATTAACAATTTAAAACAATTTAAAATGTGGAACAAAAGAAAATAAACATAAAATATACCACATTCTTAAGTGAAAATACTGTTATTAAAGAATCCATTGACTTTAAATAAAGACACTAAATTTTTAAAATATTTCCAATCAAAATCCTAATAATGGTATATAATTTGAAAGAAAATAGATTGAAATGATTGGGCTTAGCCCACTCACTAGATAAGGATTTCTCTAACCTTCAAGTTTCTTTTGGGTGAAATGATAAAAATTTTCCTACTGCATTTGGTGGTTGCAAATTTAAAAGGGGATATTCCATGTCAAGTTCTTAGGCTGGTTCTGGCCTCCATTAATTATTTCAAAATAAATATAAAATTTTTAAGGTGTTTATTATTAAAAAGCAAAAGCATTATAACTTTAGTGAGAACTTATTGGAAATACCCACTCATCACCCCCAATGAAATTTAAAAGATCATAAAACTTTCCTGATATAAGGGCTGGATGTCAATGTCTTTAATTTTAGAAAGAGATAAAATGATAACACTTTCACTTATCTGAAGGCAAACACCTTTGCACCAAACTATGCACAAATTTTGTACAAGGTCACATCTATATGCAAATAAAACACAATGTAATAGGAATAATATACAAGACTAAACCAGATATTGGTAAAGAAATAAATAGGCATTTGAATGGCATAGAATGGAAAGAGGAGGGGAAAAATAAACAAAAAAGTCTACTGATGACCTGTGATGTTGAACACAATCCAATAGTCTATCAAAAAAAAGCATTATATGAAAACATATTTATTTATGTTAACTGAAGAAGGGAAAAAAGTAACAAAATGTGTATGTGCTTTGCAAAATCACACACACACACAAACATAAATATAAACACACATGCATCCATTACACACAGCTATGTGAAATTGCTATTGCCCTTAGCGTTTTTGAAATGAAATAAAATATTGGTTAATGATTTGACAGGTACTTTTTATCAACAATTGTAAAAATTCATGAAAACATATAATATACCACTCATTGCAAATCAACTGCACATATTAAAAAGCTTTCCATTCTCTTAATACATTACGCCTAGAAACTTTATCTGTGATTCAAGAGGAGGAAAATTTTCAGGTCTTAAGTTCCAAAAAAAGACATTTAAATGTACTTATTCCCTTTCCAATGACTTGTCTTCTATGAACTATTTATTGAATACATGATCAGAAAAATATTAAATGGCAGAACACTTGTTTGTTGCAACCTGCTATTTTTAATTAAAAAGGTAATAAATATCCAAGTTGGAAATTCAAGCAATGAAATAATTTACTAACCCAAAGGAACAACAGTTGTTTGTTTTTCTATCTTTATGCATTTGTCCTCCTTTTACCGGATATGAAAATGGTTGAGACTAGGAACAACTAGTGGTCAGGGCCAACCTTTATTCATACTACCAAAAGTTCAGGTACTTTCCATTTTAACAGCTCTTTTCTTATTAAATTCATTACTTGGCTTTACATGTTTCAGACATAGCTTTTATTCAAGCAGTTTTTGGTTAACTTTATAAAAACAACATTGGTTCTCTACATGAAATATTGGAATATTGATAAACACAAACTAACTTATTTATAAAAGAGAGATATTCCCAGAGAGGGAGCCCAGGGCCTTCTCATAGCGTTCATTTTTCCCTTCCTAAATAACTAAGAAGGAATGCTAGACCTTAAGAGAAGACTTTGCCTATTCCATGCTGTGGCAAGCAGAATGTATCTAAAATATTGGGGATCAGGGTGAAAGTAGTACTTACTTCCTACATTCTTCAATTTTCCTCACATTTTGCTAATTTGTCTCAGAAATCCTTATCACTTCTAATGGCTACTTCTTCCAGGAATAATCTTCCTATTCTTTAATTACATAAAACACTTTTTTGTTTATTTGTTAAGAAGATTAAAGTAGAGAACATCAGCTATATTTTGCTCATATCACATTCATCATTCGATATAGAGCACTAATATTTTTTTCAAATTGAAATAAGATGTATTCATGTATAAATTTTTCTCAAGAAGTTATTGATTTTTTATCTCTCTTCTTTTTTTAAAGATTTATTTACATTATCCATTTTAACCAACCCCCCTGCCCCCCCATTTGCTGTTTTTGTGTCTATTTGCTGGGCAATTCTCTGTGTCTGTTTCCTGCCTTCTCTTCTCATCCTTCTACTCCAGTCTTCACCAGGATTTGATCCTGGGGACCTCCGATGTGGGAGAGAGGCACTCTGCCACCTGTGCCACCTCAGTTTCTGGTTTTTCGGCGCATCTCGTCTTGCCTCTTCCCTGTGTCTCTCTCCTGTTACATCATTATCTTGCTGCATGGCTTGGTGAAACCTGGTATGCCCACATGCACAGCCTGGTGGCACACACACCTTATATTATATATATATATAACCAGGAGGTCCCAGGGATCGAACCCTGGTCCCTCCATGTAGCAGAAGGACGCACAACCCCTTGAGCCACATCTGCCCTCCTATCTCTTTTTTATTAAAAAGATTAGTTAACATACTTGCATCCATATATCCAACTAATGAATCATGTCCAGAATATATAAAGAAATCATACAAGCCAATGCCAGAGTTAACAAACATTTGCCAAAATAAGATATCTAAACATCCAATATATATGAAACAGTGTTCAATTTCTTAATTAGGGAATTGTAAATTAAAAGCATAATAAGGGGAGCAGATGTAGCTCAAGTGGGTGAGAGCCTGCTTCCCATGTACGAAGTCCTGGGTTCAATCCCTGGTACCTCCTAAAAAAAAAATGTTGCTAATAAAGTGGAGAAACTGGAACTCTCATAAACATATGTTGAGAATGTAAATTGGTATAATAATTTTTAAAAATTCTTTGAAAGAATCTACCTAAGGAGACACAGCCAAAACTAAAGAGCCAGTAATTTCACTGCAGAGTATACAGGCAATGGAAATGTGAATGTTTGTACCAAAAGACATGCGCAACTAAAAAACTGATGATGATGGACAACACCCATCCCAAAAAACAGAACCTATCTTCAACTGCAAGTAAGACAGTTCCATCCATCTGCCCCATGTGATCTAAGCCCCTTCTCAGTCAGAAACAGAGTGGGCATCACCACACTAAAATCCTCAAGATTGAAGAATTAAATACTGCATTGCATTGACAATAAATTAAATGCAACAAAGAGAAAAACATGCATAAATCTCACAAATTTAATATTGAATGAAATCAACCACATATATCATGCTTCCATTAATAAAAAGTTCAAAATCAGGCAAAAAGATTTTATGGTGTTTGGTGTTAGGAAACAGGAGGTTTGATATCTTTTGCAAGTGGGAATGATGATAATGGGGCATGAGGGTATTCTTGAGTACTTATAATAGTTTACATTTTTATATAGATGATGGTTACTAAAATATTTTCAAAGGTTAACCTTTATGATTGTGCATTTTTCCTGTTATTTAAAAATAAAATACTTATCAACAAAATTTGGTTAATATTTTTTCTCCTGAGGAACAGGGTAAGTTCCCTGTCACCTGTATCTCTCTCTCTCTCTTTCTCTTCATCTATCTATCTATCTATCTATCTATCTATCTATCTACCTATCTATCTATCATCTCTCTATTTATCTATTTCTCTGTCTAGCAATGACAATACTAGCCTGGATCTCCATAATCCTTGTGAAGAGATTATTATTCTAATGTGATTTTGCAGAAAATGAAATGCTAAAATCTTACACTAAGACAGATTATGAAAAACAAATTATTTATTTTTAGATGATTAACATAAGATTTCATTTAAAAATCCCATCCAATTCATATTTAATCATCTTACAATATTGTTAAATTTTATTTGATAGAATAAATATACTATGAAATAGGAAAGTAAAACCTTCAAGATATTTTAATATCATACTCCTTTATCTTGCCAGAAAGTTTCTTTATGTTTTTTATGGTAATTATAAAATTACATTATAATCATCTTTTTACATTATCCTCTTTGCTCACTTAACTGTAAATGCCCTCTTCATATTTTCACCCAGTACCTGATAACATGGTAGGAATTCAATTGTAAACTAAACTGGTGTGTAAATAAGTTTTAGCTAGAAAATCCTTATTACAAAAGAATACTTAATTTATTAAACTTTTTTGAGAACCTCTTGAAGAAAATGCAACAATAGCATTTATAAATTTAGAGCTATCAGGAGTCTTAGAAATTATGTATTCTTACCACTTCATTATACAAATGAGGTACCTGAAGTCCAGGGAGGTTATCCAACTCTCTCTGTATCATGTAAGTAGAATCAGAGCTGGAACTGGAATCTGGTCCTCTTGACTAATAAATCAAATACCCATTCCAAATACATCATGGTTGTTTTCCAAGCTCTATATTTAAGTTTTTGAAACTTTGCTTGGCTTGATCAATTAATTCTCTCTTTTTTTTGCTCTGCAACAATAACGTTACAATAAAGCAGAATTTAATAGTTCTGGATTGATATAAAAGTCAATTAGAATACTGTAGAATCTCAGGTCATTTTCTTGAACAATAAATAATATTATGAATGTGCTGGTTAATATAACTTTTATAGTCTTCCAAACAAATTAACTTTTATTCTAAGTATTAATTTACTATCCTATTACCACATAGGGGGCTCTTTATAATTGCACATTGTTACAGCTATCAAACTAGCAAAAAGCTTTAGAAAATATTGATACTGTAAAAGAAAAAAATATGGTTTCCTTTATCAGTCAAAGATAGTACCTTATGACAGTTTTGGTTTCTTTCAAGTGTGAATACAGAATTTAAAGATATTTATATCATTTATTTTTTTCCTTATGCTAGTTATGAATTTTTTATTTTAGATTTTTCTAAAAGTCAAAATGCAATTCAATGCAGTCCTAGTTCTTTATGCTACTGCAGTAATTTTGGAGCTTAATTTTGAAATAAAAATGAATTTTCAAACATTTTGCTAATTACAAGAAGTATATACAATACAAATAAATATCCATATTGGAATAAACATATTCCAGTAGCAAATAGCTCCTTAACTTTTAAATTATCCATTACTTATAGTAAGTTTTATGAGAAAAGTACATATACACAGAATAAAATGCTGTATTGCTCAAATGAAAATTACAAGAACATATCAATGCAAAATTTTCTTGTATATCCATGCAGTAATAAACATTATATTTAGTTTATTATATGCAATTAATTCAGTGATTTAAACTATATTTGACACTGTCAATGTTTTCTTGAATGTGCTCCAATCATATAATAGTAGTTTAAAATAAATGTGCTATATAATCAATGTTCAGATGACTCTTAAATCTTTACATGAAAAGCATAAACATGAATCAAAAGAAAATATAATGTCAAGAATAATATATCATTGTTAAATTATTTATCTATGCAAATGACATTTTGCCAATAATAATTTCCCCTAATTCTATTCCCTATAATTTCAATAGATAACTTAATTTTACAATTTAGAAACATTAATTTATAGTATTGATTTTTAAAAGCTATTTGTAGGTTCTTCCTCAGGCAGAGCAATAACACTTAAAAATTAAGCATAAAAAGTGTGATGTGTAAACAATATTATATTATATATGTCCATAAAACATGTACAAACCAAACAATATAACTATAGACTATAAAATATATAAAATGAGAAATAGCGTAGAACAAAAATAAGATTATGTAAAATAAACTACAAAGTTTTGAGGAGAGACATTAAAAAAAATGTACACATTTTATTGAGGTACAAAAGTGAATAGCTCTCAATGAGCACTAGTCTCTGGGGGCTTGCTTTCCGGAAGTTTAGAATTTTCCAAACCACCAATTTTCTTTGTTTTTTTGTTTTGTTTTGTTTTGTTTTTTGGCTGCCCAGGAGTTCAATTTTCAACTTATCCCTTTTCACTCATATTTCACTTAATGCTGCAAACAAAAACCAGGCTGTACTTTCCACATTTAGTTTAGAAATCTCAACTAAATATCCATGCTAGTCAGTATGAAACTCTGCTTTCCATTCAACATCAGGACTCAAATTTGCCAGTTTCTCTGCCACTTTAAAACAAGGGTCACCCTTCTTCCAGTTTACAAAAACATGCTGATTGATCATTTCTGTCTAACGTCTCATCAGAAGTACTTATTTCTACCAAAAGTCTCATCAGAAGTACTTATTTCTGTCCATATATCTACCAAAAGTCTCTTCAAAACAATCTATGCCTTTTCTGTAAAGCAGCTTACAATTCTTCCTGCCTTTACCTGTTAATCAATCATAAAGGCATTTCAACATTTTTGGTATTTGCAACATCCGACTTACAGTACCATAAGCTGTGTTAGTTTGCCAGGCTGCTGAAAGCAACATACCATGAAGTGGGTTGGCATTTACCAACGGGAATTTATTAGCTTACAAGCTTACAGTTTTCAAGCTGTGAGAATGTTCAAATCAGATAATGCTTTCTTGCTGAAGATTGACTGCTAGTGATCCTGGATTCTTCTGTTACATGGCAAGGTACATGGAGGCATCTGCTTGTCTCTCCCTTTTTTTCTGTTCATTGCTTTCAGCTTCTTGCTTCCATGGCTTTTGCCTTCTGTATTCATCCCATTTATAAAAGACTCCAATAAGAAGTCTATTGGAGGCCATGCCTTAACTGAAGTAACCTCATGAAAACCTACTTACCAAAGGTTTACGCCCACAGGAATGGATTAGCTTTGAGAACATGATTTTCTAGGGTCTTTACAAATTTTCACTTGTACTTCTCCAGGCATGGCTGTAATGATTGGCCTACTTTTTCATATCCTTGAATTATCCTCCATCAAACTAAAACACATATACACTATTTCCAAACACCAGTGTGTAAACTTGTAGAGCACACATTAAAATACAATATTATATGCACAACTAGAAAAGAGAGGTTTTCTCAGGCTCTTGAAGTATCTATTCTGCATCATATGGAATAAGTTTAAACAGAAAAATGTTTCCAGACAACATCAGGACAACTTTGTGCTAAAACCATGGTTACCATGGATTTTGTGTGGCACTTGATTGGTCTTGGAGAGGACAAGCCTACAAGCTCACTACTATGGATGCTATTTTGATTTACTTTTTACATAACAAAGAGCTAGTGCAAGAAACTATAAACCAAAAAGCTTTCATTAGGCTCCTATCTACATGGGTTTACATTTAGAAAACAGTCATTTTTCTAAAAGCTACACTTGCAGTAGCTATCATTAACGATGTTGCATTCCTATACTTCATTATATGAGGTCTAAAGAGTTATTATTGTTATAACTCTTTAGTTGGTTAAGAATTTTCTATTTTCAATATTAATAATGAAAAAATAAAACCTACATGCTAAAGGGCAGTTACAAACAGAAACAGACTGCAACCCAATTCATGGCCATGGAGTGCTGTCCACATTCTAGTGAGGTTTATTAGGCCACCACTGCAGTCATTCCTGCCACTGTTGGCGCTTGAATGCTACATCTCTTGGACCAGAGAAATTGCAATTTAGGAACTCAGGTACCAGAGGTTCTTCTCTATTGCTTCACATTAAAAATAAAACATAAATGCAATCCAAGGCAGTGTTCATTACATTCATTTTGGAAACAAAACCAAGCAGAAATAATAACTTAAAAATATTTTATTTTCATTATTGTTTGTTCTATAAATTATAATCCCATTGCCTTTTAGTTACTGAAACTACCAAAAATGATTACAAACTTTAAAACACAATAGGAAAAATATTTTTAAAATCCGCATTCAGAATAAAAATGTTATTTTCATTGGTGCTTATATAAGTCATCATACAAAACCAATAGTATTTTATAATTGTTTCAACAGTGGTGTGGTCAGCCACCCCATGTAAATGAAAATACAAAACTGAGAGCTATTTGAAAGGCTTAAGTTAATATAGCAAATTCATTGAAAAAAAATGGGATTAGAGAAGAGTACCAAGTAGTTACCTCAGCCCCAGTTGCCACTCCCTTGGAGATAGTGAGCTGTAATTGCAAAATTTACATTCAAAAGCTGCTTCCTACTATTTTCTCATTTCTTTCCAAAATGCTTTCTGTGCCTCCAGATCCAAGCATGCCAAGCAATTCCTCTACCTTGATGTTCTTTTTCTCTCTTCTTTAATAGAATAAACAAAGAAAATAGCAAACTGAACATACCAAGTTAATCCCTGTTGTAAAATATAATTTTATTGGTAGATTTCTAAATCTACCCAATCTACCCAATTCGTCTTCACAAAGAGTCTAATCAAACAGTTAATTTACAGCTGATACTCCAGATTATACAACAACTGAACTGAATTGACTATGTTTGATTTCTGTTGACAGAGTAACTAAAAATGTGCAGATGCAAATGTCAAGTGCTGGAATAAAAACAGCTTTCATCACATTACAAGATAATAGCACCTGAATTAAGGACATGGCCAGTCCATCAGTCTAGGAGTGCACACAATGCACACCATGAGGCAATCTGTCACTGTCAATGACAGTGGAAGAGCCTCTCCACAAAGTGCTCTGCCCTACTAGGGATACTAAAGCAGGGCATCGTTAGACATAGGCTTCTTTCATGTCAAAAATTTAATAACACTGTTGTATTATTATTGTAAATTTTCTTCTTTTAATTTAGGAGTCAGTATAGTGTACTGTAATAATTAATTTCCCAATGAATCTACTATTTTATTTCAAAAAAATCAACTTTATTAAAAATTTTATATTACTCCTCTGAAATTTCTTGTTTTGTATTACTATTCTGAAATACTTATTAAAATATTTCTTATTGCTTATGATTAAAAACACAAAACTTATTATTGCCTTTTGAAGATTCAGCAGCATCAGATATTTCTGAATTTCTTAAGCATATTAAAAGCTTCTGACTTCAGTTATCTTTTTATAATAAGACAACTAATGCATGTGCACAGACAAACTAAACTCTCATACTGAGACTGTCATGTTCGTCCATTTGTCATCCAATTAAACAGGCACCCGAGAGAACTGATAAGCACCACATACTAAAACTCAACAGGCTCAGGCATAATTAGAGAGACAGAAGTGGATTTCTTGTTGCAACTGGTCATTAGAAACAGTTCTGCTGTCATTTCACTTAAAAAAAAAAAATAGATTGGCTTTGCTCACAAAAAGAAGTTAAGATAAATCCAAATTCCTTAGCATATTTGATTGTCAGCAAAAGTCAAGAGACTTTTAGTTAAGAGATTAACTAAAATGACTTAAAACCAACAAAAAGAATCATAGAAGAGAAAAAGGAATCTTATAGTCCACATGAATTACCTAGAATTACATATACATTATTAAAATTTCAAGAGCAGGAAAAAAAAACCACACAGCAACATAATGGCCAAATCACTTAGCAATATTATAATCACATTAAGTGCTGATGCTTCATGCCACCCGCCCCCTCCTGCTTTTTAAGTTAAAATATAGCCTTAGGATTGAAATTAAGGCAATTCTTTATCCTTAAAATTTATGGAAACAAAACAAATGTAGAACAAACCAGCATTTAGTGATTGTTAAAGTGCATATTTGTATATTTACTGAACAAATTTAGAAATAAAATAAAAATCCAATAGGAACTTTCACAGAAAATCTTGTCTTCCTCTTCTTTCTTTTACTTTTCCCCTATAACCTCTTCTCCTTTCCATAAAATTTCCTCCCTATGTATTTTTCTCAGCAACCTGGGTCCTCAGAGACTTCTGTACCTCCACAGAATCTTTGGGAATTCATGGAACTTTATTGGCAACTAATATTTCCCAGAGTGTTGTCCACAAACTACATGCATTGGAATACTTATAGACATACCAAAAATTCAGAGTGAAAAAGACTCAGACCTATTAACTTTGAGTCTCTGGAGGTAGGCTTTAGCTATACAGCCAGATGATTCTTAGCCAAAATTTACAATGAAAACCACAAATTTAGTAGAGAAATGTTATGAGTATAAAGATAAATTAATTTTTTGATAAGTATTTAACTTCAATTCTTGTGTTTCTCTTTTTCTATGAAAGGTTACCAATCAAAATCCCTATTTGTCTTAGTTTCTTGGTTGCTAAAACAAATACCATACAATGGATTGTCTTAACAACAGGAATTGATTAGCTCAGTTTCACAGACTAGAAAGCTGGCTTCCTCTTGGGTCGGGATCTTCTGGCTCGCTGGCAATCTTTGGGATTCCTTGGTATTTCTATCAAATGGCAATGCACATGGCAGTTTCTTCTTTCTATTCCAGATTCTGCTTCTAGCTACTCCCCATGGTGTCTCTTTCCATGTCCAATTTCCTTTGCTTATAAGAACTTCAGCTGTATTGAATTAAGGCCCACCCTCATTCAGTTTGGGCACACCCTAACTAATAACGCCAATAACACCGTCAAAGGTTCACACCCCAGGGGACAAGGGATTGAGATCTGAACATGCCTTTTGTGCAAGACATGATTCAATCCCCAATACTATTCATTCATGCCTCATTTATTTAACATTGTAAGGGAAAATATTTTTTTGATAAATGATTCATTCTAAAATACTCAAACTTGACCAATTTTCTTTTGGTAAAATATTTTTATTTTCTATTTAAATTATTTTCTACAGAATATTAAGAAGCTCTATCTTCTTCGTTTCTTCAATTTTAGTATATGAATAAAGAAACCTGGATTCTAGTCATTAAGACAACATTTCCCTCTCTCAGAGGAATCAGCCAAAATCTATAGGCTCTAACTTTCTCAAATATAAGAGATTTTAATTTAAGGAAATTATCTCTAAAGCCCTTTGAGTAACTCCTAGCTGCACTGTAATGGCCAAAATTCTGGACAATAGCCAACATTTGCAATATGCTTTTCCTCAACTTGTATAGTAAAATATACAGGTTTATCCTAGATATAAATGATACCTAATTGGTATGCCTTAACTGGTATGCCAACTCTACTTCAAAAGGTTATGGATTGTCCTTTTTTCCTCCTGCCCTTTGTTTTTGTGTGTGTGTGTGCTTATTTGTGACTGTTACATTTTTATTTTGCCTCCCAAAGCTCCCCCCACCTAATATTAATTTGAAATTTAATTATATGTAAACTTTTTTGAGAGAATTGACACATAAATGCTAATATTTTTACATTCAGAAATGTTTCACATTATTTCAGTTGTCCTTCAAAAAGATATTTATTTAGCTAGTATCATTTACTGCTTTTTTTGTGTATTTATCTTCATCCAGCCCCTTTCCTAAACTTTTCTAAATTTTTATTTATTTTCCCTCTCCCTGCATCCATGTGTCATTAACAAAAACTACAGATAGGTACTCCCGTCTGGATTCTGCTTTAAATAAATCAGCTTTAGTGTTTCATTATTTAGTAAACTGGTTTTCAAATTTGGCTTCATATTTAAATCACATAAGGGGTTTTGCAAAATTAATACCCTCAGAGATTCTCTTTTTGGAGTCTGGGTATGGGTATTCTTAAAAAGTGACCCAGATAATTTTAATGTGCAGTTAGCATTGAATCACACTGGTCTAGAATTATACTTGCAGTTGTTATTAAGCAAATGATTTTTTAATCATATCTAGTCATTATTTTTCCATTAATACATTAATTTCAATTTTAGTAGAATTGGCTGATTACTTTTATTATGTGTCTTTTCAGCATGTATTTATATGATCCTGTAGGTTACACTTCTAATATTTTAATTGAAATAGTCATAACGATTTTTTTTGGATTTTTGTATGTCATTTCCATAACTTGTATCTTGCCAGGGAAAAACTTCTATCTAGTTCTTCCTGTCAAGAATATAATTCTCTGAGTCTTTTCAATGTTGATTATTATTTTTTCTAATTTTGAATTTCCTTCTGATTTTGAGTAATACACATTTTAAACTCTCCTTCCTTATCTCTTTCTGTTTTTTGTTTGTTTGCTTGCTTGCTTTCCTTAAATAGCATTAAAAGGAGTCCTATTTTGTTTAGTTTTTTTTGTTGTTGTTGTTTTTTCGAAAATTCAGCTTTGGGATTAATTTATCCTATTTTTTTTTCTTTATTGCATTTATACATATCTGATCCTGGGTTTAATTTTATCCCACAAAATTTAAAATTAGTAACATATTTATACTTTTTTTTAAAATTTTTAATCATCCAGACTATAATCTTTCCTATGAGTATGACTTTTTGTTTTTTCAAGTGGGCACAAATGTTTTCTAAGAGGTTGTTTTTGAATTACAAAACAGTTTAAATATTTTGACAAATTTTCGCAAATAGAGAAGATTGTCTCTTAATTTTGAACTTTATTTTTTTTTTATTTCCTTCAATTAAATGATTAAGTTTTATAAATCTTCTATGGACATTTGAAAGTATATTATCTAAATTAGAGAATGTGCATGGATATATATATAATGAAATCACATCATCTGTGTATTTTATTACTCAATTTCTCAATTTCTCAGCGCCAGCAATTTTGTAAGTGTGGTCCATGGACCAAAGAGGATTCCTGAGTTCCTTACAGGTGAACTGGAATGCCAAAACTATTTTAATAATTATATTAAGATGCCATTTCCCTTTCTCTCTAATTAACTTATAAGTTTTCAATAGAATTTTACAGAGACTACATAACATGTGATCTCATTGTAGTTAGAAAGTGAAAGTGGATGTAAGAATAGAGCTAGTTTCTATCAAGCAAAACCTTAAAAATGTGTGAAAGTGTAAAAAAAAATTGGTATTCGATTTTTTAGGAAAGTTATTTTTCAAAAACTGTTATTTATGTTAAAAGCTAATGGATTTATTATTGATTTTAAGTGAATTAATTATTTTTAAATTACTAGTTTCTAATATGATAAATACTGATAACTATATCTCATATACACTATTTCTTTTGCAGTTCTTCAATAATATTTAAGAGTGTAAAGGAGTCCAGAAACCAAAGAATAAGAACTGCTTCTATATGTCCTTTTACTATTTTATACATAAATCTGTTTTATTCTGGAAGAATATATATGAAATTTCTCATATATTTTTTTCTCAATTTTTTAGAATTTATGAAAGTTTTGCTGTATCCATTTAACTGCAAAATTTGATTAATATATTTTTTATTTTAAATCTTCTTTAAAAAATTTTCCTCTACAATTGGAAATCGTCCTTTTACTGAATACCAAATCATTTGTCCACAGTGTTTAAATGTTCCAATTGCTTTACATGGATGTCAGTATGTAATATTTTCTAACCTTAAGTTGCTGCCTATATGTTGGTTACATAATAATTTATTGTTTTCAATTTGCATTTTCCTTGCTACAAGTAAGATTAATCTTCTTTTCATATGATTGTTTATCATTAATGGAACTTTTAAAATGGAATGTCATTTCATGCTAGTTTTCTAATTTTTCTATTGAGTGATTTTTTTGTTATTTTTTCTTATTAATTTGTAAGTGCCTTTAAAATATATTTTGGTCACAGAGAAAAACAATACATTTTGCTAGGGAAGTAGCTGTTGTTCAGTGGTTGAGGGCCCACCTCCCATGTATAAAGTCCTAGGTTCAACCCCCAGTACCTACTAAAAAATTATATACACACACACACACACACACACACACACACACTCTAAGCTCTTGTCTATAACATGTTATGCAAATATTATCTTTCAGTTTATGGTTTGGATTTTACTATTTTGAAGTATCTTTTGAAAAACAGAAATTTTAAGTTTGAATATAGTTATATTAATATTATGATGTTTTATGTCACTTACTCAGACACAATATCTTGCCTACACTAGAGTCTTATGGGTATCATTCTATACTCTCTTCTAAAATTTTTAAATTTTGCTTATTATATTTGCTTATCATTTTCATGAAACTGATTTTTAATTTCTCATATGATATGTGACAGGATCCAATTACTTGCTCAATTTCTTTCCACGTGGATAAATCATTGTCCTGTTTGATTCATTGAAAATTCTTCTTTTTTACTAATTGTCTGCCATGCCACCATTCTCATACATTTTGACTTTTTATGCATGGTCTGTGTCTAAACTCTATTCTATTGTAGTGTTCCATTTGTCTACCCTTACACCCATGCCACACAGTCTTTATTCCTAAGTTTATAACACATATCAATGTCTACAAAAGCAAGTTCTCCATTTTATTCTTTTTTTCCCAGAACTTCCTGACTCTTCTTGGCCATTTCATACTTCAAAATAAATGTAGATTCAGCTATCAAGATTTTTTTTAATGCAAGTGACTGTAATTTCATTGTCTGTATTGATCAATTTGGAACAATGGGCAAATCCACAAACAAGCTATAATTTTTTAAATAGCTTCTTGCTATGACTTTCAATAAAGTTTTATCACATTCTCCATAAAACTCTGAAAGTATTTTATTTAATTTATGCATAAATGATTTTTACTGTTGAAGCTATTTTAATGGTATTCTTTAAATTCATTTTTAAATTCTTAACATATATATATGAAAAAATTGATTTTGTATACTGATTTAGGTGTAGGAAATTTGTTAAGCTCTAATTCTAATGACATATCTTTTGTATTTTCAGAATAAACAGCTGTCTCTTCTGTGAAACTCTGTTTTTAAAATCTTCCTTTCTTATATTTAAATTTTGTTATAATTTTCTAGTATGAATGCTTTCCTTTATATATCATGGTGCCTTGTATCCTTGTGATTTCAGCGATATTTTTTTTGTGAGATACTGAATGTCTTGGAACTATATTACATTTGTGGAAATTCTTTAAAGACAAATGAGAGTAGGTACTTTAGTTTCCTAGTCTGCTCAAAGCAAATATGATGAAATGGTTCAGCTTAAATAATGGGAATTAGCTTACAGTTTGTGGTGGGAAGAAGCCCTAATCAAGACGTTATAAAAATGCAGCTTTCTCCCTGAAAGTTTCAGGGGCTGGCAGCCAGTGGTCCTCGATCTTTAGTTTGTGATATGACATGGCACATGGCTACATCTCTTCTTCTCTTCTGTCTCTTCAGTTTCCATTTCAGCTTCTTGTTCTCTGTGGCTTTGTCTCTTTCTGTCTGAATTTCATTCTCTTATAAAAAATCCTCTAATAAAATTAAGACTTAGCCTGACTGAGGTGGTTTATACCTTAACCAAAGTAGTCTCAGCAAAAGGTCCTATTTACAATGGGTTTACACCCACAGGAATGGATTAAATTTAAGAACATGATTTTCAATGGTACATATAGCTTCAAAGCCCACATGCCACACTCTGGACTCCACGTGTTTGGAAAGGGTGAGTTTGCCTTGGCACATGGAAAGGTTGGGCTTTCCACCCCATTGTCCAAGAGAAGTGCCACCACCCAATGTTCTCAGAGGGTGGAGCCTGTGTTTTAGGGATTGCACAGAGTCTGTCTGCCACCCTAATGCTTGACTACAATGGAGCCTTCACCCCTGTGTTCAGGGAGAGTGTGGCCACAGCAAAAAATGCTTGGAAAAGGTGGGGCTGCCACTTCATCACAACCAGAGGACAAAATATTGTTCCATATATGACTCTCAGGCCCTGAAATCTAATGGAGTGTGCCCTGCTGAGTTTCAGAATTTTGGGGGATGTGTGACCCCTCTTTTCCTTCCAATTTCTGCCTATGAGAATGGTAATGTTTATACTGTGCCTGTCCCTCTATTGGATATTGGCAGCATATAACTTCTTTTTTGTAATTCTAAACCATCTTTAGAATTTCCTTTGCATAATGTCACTTAAGATTTTAAAAATCCTCATTTAAAAATTACATTGCATATTTTTAGTTTACATTTATAATGTACTCTATGAATATATACAAGCACACACACATCTGTGTATTTCAAGTTTCACTGCTCATCGCTATTTCTCCAACTCTTCATCTTCCCTATCTTGAGATCTGGTTTTAATATTTTTTTTAAAAATATTACTTGAATCCCTCTTAAAGTATAACCTTCCAATTGGCTGCATGAATGATGTCTCAATTTTTGCAAAATATTTCATCTTCATATATGAATCTTATTTTCATGGTTATAACACATTTGAGTTTTCAGTTCTTTTCTTTCAATAGGTTGTAGATTTTATTCCACTATTTTGTTTTAATTGTTTGCTTTATTGTATTAATCAAATTTTCATATTTCATATGCTATGTTTCTAAGGTATATCTTCTGTGTCCTATCCTATCCTAATTTCCATTTCTTGTATTTTTGTTTCATTATATTATAGTTTTCAGATAGATTTCCTGCTAAAATTTTATTTGTAACAATTCTTTTTAAATTTATATACTTATTCTTAACAACAATATATTATGAGCTACATTTCCAAAGTATTTGCATTTCCTTAGAGCTATGGTGATTGTTCTATGTATTCTCCTTTGCTGGGCAAACTCTTCTTACATTTATTGATATTTTTTTCTTTGTTTACTTATTGGGGCTCCAGTCCAGCTGCTAGAATACTAGGATACTTCAGAAGTAGCAAGCCTAAGAATGGTAAAATACAGTATGCCATGTGTCCGTGAACACAGGTAGAAAAGTAGGAGTCAATTGGTTCTCCGTTAAACTATTGAGTTAGCTTTTCTGCTCTGAAAAGCTTTACAAACCCTGGGCAAGAAAACTTTGTTCATGTATTTAGCTAATCATCAGCAACTGAGGGTCAGAGGGGAAAAAAAAAAAACTAAACTCATATGGGAGAAGGACCTTTGTGTGCTAAATTCTTCTTGGGATCTATTAAGTCTTTGAGAAGCCACTTCTCAGGCATGAAGTCATCTCAAGCAGAAGTAAGTCCTTCAAACAGGTCTCATACTAATACTATCCAGAGCATGTTTTTCTGTGGGCACTTAAACTTGTTTTAATAAGGAAAGGTAGATAGCTGGAAATAAGAGATGAGATTGGAAAAGTCAATCCTCTCTATAAATTGCCATCTTCCTAGAGTTTTCCTCTTCTCTTCCTGACCACTGCACTTTGTGTGATTGTTCTAACTCACTCCCATCTTTTTACTAATTTTCTATATGTTGATGATTCCCACACCTTTTCTCCTTATTCGATTCTCTCTTGAGCTTCATGATCCATAATTCCAGGTATCTTCTAGACGTTGCTATCTCATTATCATAATACCTCATTATTTTTGCATCAGAAAATGAACTAATCATTCCTATCTATACAATATCAGTCTTCTACCATGATGTATTAAACTAATGAAACCACCATTCACTATATCTCCCAGGATAAAAAGCTTTAAATTCACTTTCATCTCTTCTAATTTTCTCCTACACATTTTACACTAGTTGGTATGAAATATTTTAAATTCTTCCTTTTAAACCTGTATCTTTCTGTATTGCTGCCTACTGCATTAGTTAAGGCCTTCAGCTTGTCTTCTGCTACTTGCTGCAATTGAACCCTAACTAATATCTATACCATTAGATTCCTCTAATCCAATAATTCCCCATTGTGTTTTTGAGTTATAAATTGACTGAATTTCTTATTATTGCAACAAAAAAAGCATGCAGAAGTCAAAACACCTCTTAAAACCCACAGTTGCTTCTTGTTTTCTTTTTACATATTTGTAATTACCTTGAAGGAGTCCCACAATCAATTAGCTGATGAAAAAAAAACTGCTTTATTTTTATTTTTTAGTGGTCTTTGGGTCAGCTGAAACTTATCTGAGTCAATCTGACTTCAAGCTCAGGCTCCAGGCTATGGGGTAGGTTCAGGTATGCTCTACAAGTTTTCTTCTGGGACCCAGGCTAAAGAGACAGTGTTAACTGGGGAAAGCTTTTCACAAACAATTAAAACAGCACATGAAGGGAAACTCAGCCATGTAAGTACATTTCATAGCTTTGTTTGGACTGTGTCTGCTAACATTCATTGACCAAAGTCACATGGCCAAGGCTAACATCAATGGAACAGAAAAATATACCAAGATTTCATGGGCGATACCACAAACTTATTAGGCAAAAGCAATGGCTAAAGGCAGGAGTAATAGATTGAAAAAAATAATAATTTAATTTACTTCATTATAGACTTTTTGAACACTCTTCAGAAACCAGTCACATCCACACTGATTTCTCCACATTCCTTTAGCATGCTATGTTTTTTCACACTTGAAATCCATTGCAAATACTTTGTTTTCTACCTCTCCATGCTGTCACACTACTAATCATCCTTCAGGACACAAATAAGATTTTTCTGAGCATCCTTTCCAATTTTCTCAGACAAGAAGAAACAATTTGTGCCCTTGTTGTAAACTTAACTGTGCTCCTTTGCCTTTCCCAGTTAAGATATCTGCCTCATAAGACTGAAGGTCTCAAGGATAAAAATTGTGTAATTTTCATTTATGAATGCCAGATACCTAGCCCAGTGCTAAGCACATCACAGACACTAAATAAATATTCATCAAATAAGCAATTTAATTGGGTAATTTGAAGACTGCTGGAAAACATTTTACTAACATAAGGAACTAAACTTTCATTTTTTGTGGCATCTACAGTATCACGTAAGTATATGTTTTGTATTAATTTTTACTCTTATTAATTCAACTAGGAAATAATTAAATGTTTTCATTAATTTTATTAAAATAAAAATTTAGTTTAACAAGATGCTTCAAATTTTAAAACTAACAACTAATTTATATCATAATAAGCATCATAAAAGAGTAAAATATTTCAAAAATTAAGTAAAAGTAATATATATTAAGTTAAAAGGGTTGATTTTATAATTTCCATGTGCTTTTAGATAATACTTTTCTCTAGGCATGATTCCATTTTGGATGAGATTTTTAAACTTTAGCTAAACCAAAGGTGAACTTGTTTCAGAGTTTAAACTAAATTGCTTTAGCCATTTTTGACTTATATAAAGGTAAGTGTACATTTTTCATGCACTAAAATATAACAGGTCCCAACCTTTTCAATTTACGTAAGTCATAAATGACTAATGCTATATATTTTAAAGGTGACAGGATTATTATATTTCTCAGAGAAACAACTAAATTTAAAAGAAAATATCTAATCATCTTTAAGATGACAAAATTTCCCATTTATCAGTCAGAAAATTGCTAATAGAGGACTGTAGCTTAAAGTAAAGAGAATATAATTAAGGTCAACTCAGAGTTCTGTCTAATTTAGGTAGGAAAAAGGATATAAGACATATCAAATTAGTGGAGCATTTCTGGGCAGAAATACTAGTAAACTGATGCACTTTAAATGCACTTTATAATGTAGAAGTAAATTAACCTCAATCTTTTGCAATCTAGCTGGAGGAAAAAGCAGTAAGCTGAAATACATATTCTGTGCCCAGCACATCCTCTAGTGATTTTTGATCACTTAAGCTTTGAGCTCTTCTTAAGCACATGATGGGGAATTACCCATTATCACATGTCATAAAATAAAGTTGGTATTATATATAACATTGAGAATTATTTCTTAGGTCTAGCTAAGTCTTTAATTTCCTGGACAAAGTTGGTCTAATTTTAAGATGGAGAAATAAAATATTGAATGCATATAATTTTATAAGGAAAATACAATAACATTTTAAAATTTATGTTTACATTGATTGCATGTCATATATATAAATTCATTTCTAGACCAGCTTATTAAAATAGTTCTGGATCTCTATTCACTTTTCTTTCAAGTTTCCACCAACTTTATAAGCCTGTTCTCTATATGATTACTGATGTCAGTGGTTAATTGGGTGAAAAGGAAAGGGTCAGGGACATCGTCTCATTTAACTCCAGAGGCTACTGTCTGTATAAGACATTAGATGTAAAAGAAAATATGAAACCCTTCAAGTGTTGATCAGTTTTGTAAGATTGCTTAAAAAAGCATTGTTGATGATTTATCTTGGGACACATGCAAGGCTGAATTTGAAAGGTAACAAAATGAAGCCAGGGAGAATATCTAGGAAGCTATACAAAGGGTAATCCTTGAATGAGGTTCCTGTCAGGAATGGAGAAGAGATGGAAATCATAGATATTTGCAGAATGCATTAACTGATTAGGTACAGAGAATAAAAAGAAAGAAAGGAAATGTAAAGAATTCATTTTTGACCACTTTCAGATTATTGGAAGTATCAGAGAGCAGTTTGGTTTTGAGGATGGGAATGAAAATACAGATTTGGGAATTGTCAACATAGAGTTGATGGTTGATAAACTTTACAATAAATAAAACATATATATTTCTTCATCCTAATTTTTATATACCAAGAGTTCATTTAGTAAAATGTACTTCAAATACATAATTATTTATCAGCACAAATAATGATATCAAAAGGCTCAAAAGAACACAATCTCTGACCTAGATCAGCCAGTGAGAAGCCCCTTCTTAAAGAGATATCTTTGTCCTCATGATGGTTCATTTAATGTGTCACCTTAGCTAGGCTATAATACCCTGTTCTTTAATCAAACACTAATTTAGTTGTTGTGAAGCTATTCTTTAGATGTGGTAAACATCTACAATCATTTGACTTTACGTAAAGAAAATAGCCCCACTAATGAGGGTGGATATCTTCCAATCAGTTAAAAGGCATTGAGAGAAAATAAACTAGATTTTATGGAAAAGATTAAATTCTGCATCAAGACTTCAGCAATTACTGCCTGAGTTTCCAGAATGCCAAACTGCCATAAAGATTTCAGACTTGCCAGCCCTCAAAATTGCATGAGCTAATTCTTCAAAATATATCTCTTTATATACTCATATTTATATCTATATCTCTACATGCATATAGATAAATTTATAAATATTCATATATACACTTTATATATGTTCATATATAAAACCTCATATTGGTTCTGTTTTTCTAGAGAACCCTGACTGGTAAACATTTTGGTACCAAGAGTGGTTCTAGAAGAAAGAATCTAAATGATGAGTTTTCTGAATTGGTTCTTGGGTTTCTGGAATTGGTTTTCAAATCTGATTAGATTTAAAGCCATTAATGATTCTATTTCCAGTGGTAAAAAAAGAGCACTGATATTTCATGCCATGATGTGGCAATAGAGATACACAAAGTAACATTATTGAAAACACTCAACAAATACTTATCAAAGGCAAGGTTCTGTAAGACCATGCATTTAAAATAATTACACTCAAAATAATGAATGCAATGATATTGGCTGGTTGCTCCTAACTGCTCTGGAGAAAGTAGGTAAAGATAAGGATAAGCTCAGGGATTCAAATTCCCAGTTCTAGTACTGCATACATGACCTGCAAACTTAGGTCTTCTTTAAAAAAAAAAACCTCTATCTCCTATAGCCACAGAGCTGAGATTTCTGAAAACTAAACCTAGAGTTTCATCCTGTGAGTAACTGAATTGCAATGCAAGTTGAATTCCTAACCTTGCAGGGTGCTGTTGTCAAAGTGAGGGCATTGATTAGTAAGGAATAGGATCCTGAAAATAAAAACTGGGAAATTGGGAAGATTCTGATAAAGCTGGAGGTATTGAACCTTTAAATTCTGCTGCGACTTCTATGCCAGTAGAAGCAGCCCTTCCACCCTTGTCTGAGGAGTTTGAGCCTACTTTGCCTAAAGAATCTGTAATGGCCTCCACTGAGGTAGTTGCCTTACAAGACACTGCTAGTTCTCCTTACGACTCACCTCCACCTCTCCATTTTGCTTCTAGACCTGTAATGAAACTCAAATCCCATTAGGTCTCAAAGGGCAAGATACAAAGTATGACCCATGGGGAAGTGTGCTACTCTCCAAAAGAACTGCATGAATGTTTGAATTTATAAAAAGAGAAATTGGGAGAATATGTGTGGCACTGAATATTAAAGTTGTGGAAGGAACATAAAGTTGAATAGAGCTGAATATATTCATAGGGGCTCACTAAGCAGAGATACTAGATTCAATATGTAGCTTCATGAATCAGAAAGGGCTTGTACAGTTCATTTGGATGTTTGCATATAACATAGATCAAAAGGTGGTTAACACTAAATGAAGTTGAAATGCCAGAACATCCTTGATATACTGTATTGAAAAGGCTCCAAAGACTTAGGGAGATTTCAATGTTACAGTAGGTTTTTCATGCAAGACTGGCTCACCCATTTTTGGAATCGTCCAGAGGAAACACCTTTCTCCACAACGGTGAGAAATAAATTTGTAAGGGGAGCCCGAGCATCCTTGAATTGCTCTATGTTCACTTTTATCTGTAGGTGAGCAATTACTGTGGGAACTGCTACCACTCAACTGGGATCCTTAAATGCAATGTGAATAATTTAATGCCAGGGTGGCAGGAGTCAAGTGGTAGCACTTAATCAACAAAGACAAGATGGGCATGGTTACCATAATGGACAGCAGAGTCAAAGCAATAATTAGAATATCAAACTCCCAGAAACCTATGACATTGCTAGTTGAACATGGAATACCTCTAAGTAAATGTGATGGGAAGTCTACTAAACTCTTGCTTAATCTGTATAAGTGAAAGAGTTTGAGATCAAGTGAACAGAAGTCTAATTTTACTCACCAAAACAGAGAGTTACAGCCGCACAATTGATTCCCCAATTTGATCCAGTTTACAGACCCAGAAACTGTTTAATGAAGGGAAGGCCAAGTTCCCTTGAGAAAGTACCCTACCACACTGTTAAAAAAGTATACTTCTAATCTTTATCCCAGCCTACCCTAAAGAGTCCTACAGGCTTTTACCAGAGTGACTATGAATTGGGTAAAAGGAAATATTCAGACTTTTGGGGGGTTATTGGACAACTGCTCTGAACTGACACTAATTCCAAGAGACTCAAAACATCACTATGATTCACTAGTCAGAGTAGTGTCCTAAGGAGGTTAGGTGGTCATTGGAGTTTTAGCTCCAGTTTGTTTCACAGTGGGCCCAGTGGCTTCTTAAACCCCTCCTGGAACATGAAACAGCCATAGGTAGCCTGCATGAGACAAGTAACGTAAGTAAAAAGTAACCTTTTTGTTTTAAATCAATTACAGAATGGGATTATTTGTTACCAAGGCAGAATTATGTTACATTTGCTCTTCAAGGTCCTCCATACAAAGAAAACACTGATAGCAACTAGTATATAGGTCATTCATTCCCTGAACACATTTTCTAATTGAGTGACTCTGTGGGCCATATACTTTCATACAAACTTACAAATATTTAAATAACTAAAATATTTATTTTGAACGTGAGTTTTCCTGGAGTTCTCCTTACTTTCTCAAACTGTTAGAATATTTCTAGTATTGGGGGAAAAAGTCATACCTTCCCCTAATTCTTTTTAGTCATAAAAAAGAAAAAAAAAAGTGTCCTGTTAAAAAATAAGGCACATCAAAAGCACATAGACCTAGTCCCAGTTTCCACAGCTAATGATAGAAATCCAGGGGAAAAATGAAACTGTCCACTGATAAAGAGAGAGTTGTCAAAGTTTTGGATCCTTGAAATTCTTGTTAAAAAAAAACATTTGCGAAGGAGAATATCATAATCTTCTATAGATCACATTTCCAATGGCCCTCCAATGACTGTGGATGGTAATAGGCTCAGTGTGTTTTCTTAAGTTCCAGTACACGGATTCTTGCATTGTAACTCATTTCTAAGAACTAACTTGTCCTTGATTTGGTTCCTTCTGTAATAGCCAACTTCTTTTGTAAAGGGAAAGGAGATCCTGACATCCTTACTCTTTTACAAAATTTTTTCTCTGCATTAGAATGTTTGTTAGAGTCCTCAATTTATCTTTCAGAACTTGAACTTAAAGTCATGGACATAATTAATAAAGTTAACATTTATGCAGCACTTAATATGTGCCAGGCACTGTTCTAAACACTTTAGATTTATTGATGTTTTGAAATTTTATGACAACTCTAAGAGATAAGTGCTATTATTATTATTTCCATTTTACGGATGATTAAACTGACACATAGAGAAAATAGTTAACTCATGCAAGATCACACAATCAATCTGTAGTGGAATTGAGACACCCAACCAGGGGAATGTAGTTCCACAAGGAGAGCTCGTCACTACTCTGCTTTATTGTTTCTTCTGACATTATGTGACATGCTGAAAGAGGGTGTATGCACAAATTTATAGAGAAAAGGGGAAAGAGGGCTGTTTATTGCTCAAGTACTTAACTATAATGAAAAACACATGTAATTCTAACACCTGGTTATCATTTAAAAGGGTCTTTTGTGTCTGCAACTGCAAGCAAGATATTTCCATCCATCTGAACCATGGGATCTAAGCTCCCTCTCAATTAGAAGCAGATTGGGCATCACCATCCCAACGTCCTCAAGATTAGGGAATGAACAATGGACTAAAGTAAACTTATCATTATTCTAGCAATGGAAGAACTCTTATCATTAATATACAGTCAGTGGCTACCAGAGGTTCTGAGGGATGGAAGAGGGAAGAATAGATGTAATATGGGGGCATTTTGGGGACACTAGAGTTGTCCTGCATGACATTGCAGTGACAGATACAGGCTATTATATATTTTGTCATAATCTACAAAATTGTGCAGGACATAGTGTAAATTATAATGTAAAATGCAATCCATAGTTAGTAGCAATGCTCAATATGTGTTCATCAATTGTAACAAATGTACCACACTAATGAGGGATGTTATTGATGTGGGAAAGTATGGGAAGGGGAGGGAGTGAGGCATATGGGAATTCTTTATATTTTTTTATGTAACATTTATGTAATCTAAAACTGATTTTATAATAAAATTAAAAATAAATAAAAGGATGATTTAAAAATAATAATAAAAGAAAAAAATAGTGTAGTCTTTAGCAGTTTCTACCTATTGACATCTTGGAAAGCAGCAACGTTTTGCTAATTGGATTCACTAGGAATTCCTCTTTGCCAAACCTAGGACCTGCCTGTGAGCAGAGGCCTTCCTGGGTCACCACCATCCCATGGGCATTGCCTCCCTGGGGTTTGGCCCTGAGTCTGCTGAGCCCACAGAAATCTGGGGCAGTCATCCTTAAGAAGCCCCTCTCAGGAGCCAGAACTCCACTGCCAGAGTAGATGCTCATGTTGGGACTGCATTAATAAAGCAGTTGTAGTTATTTTTTTTAACAGCTTTTTGCCAAAAAAGATTTATAGTTGTGTGTGCAACACTTTGCCCTGATATGTGCGCTCAACAATAAGAACCAAATCTAATATATTTTGAAATGAAAACAAAGTATTAAATGAACCAATTTCTAGGCAATATGGGAGAGGGAGAATGTAAAATTATTTTTCTTTCATTTAACTTAATATGATATTTGATTGCCTTTGGCTAGACAATCCAAGATGGCATAGGAATAGCTCAGGCAGGGTGCAGCTCTCTTGCAAAACAGAGAAGGTGTAAAAGTAGTCCACGGGCACTGCTTTGGGGATCCCTGCAGGTCAGGAAAGTGCTGCACACGTTGTCCAGGAGAGACTGGAGATGCAGAGACTGAGAGGCCAAAAAGAAAACTTTAAGTTGATAACCCTGCAGCTGGGAACACGTGCCATCCCCCACCCCCAAGGCAAACAGCCTCAGTAAAACCTGTGAATGAGTGGCCAAAGGAGAGGGGAAAAAATAGATTCCTCCCTGGGAAGAGGGAGAGTGTGGTAGAGGGCTGACTGTGGTTTCTCTTCTGTGAGTGTAACTACCATAACTCATTAGATCAGAAAAAGTAGTGGAAATTGAAGGATTCATCCTCATGGAATGGTTTGTTAAAGGGTGGCCATTTGCTAAAAGTGAAGGAAGACAGACTGGTCTCTCCCTATTCTTTCCCAGGCACAGTAGACCTGGTTAGGCCCCATTAGCAGCTCCCTGCTTCAGTTTTGACTACTAAAACAAGGCAATATTAAAGTTTTAGAAAAATTAAACTAAAAATCATAGAGGAGTTGTGAAATAATAACCACTAGGCAAGAGAAAGAAATTTATCAACAGAATCATCAATATAAGCAGATGCTATGTATCAACAAAAGATAACAACCCACACTAAGAAACTGAAAGATATGGCCCAGTCAAAGAAAGAAGTCAAGAACCTAGATAAGACTCAAGATTTAAGACAACTAAAGAATGATGTTCAAACAAACCTCCTTAATCAATTTAAGGAGTCGAAAGAAAATATGACTAAAGAGATAAAGGATATTAAGGTGACAATGTGTGAGCATAAACAACAATTTGAAAGCCTCCAAAAGAAAGTAATAGAGTGTATGGGAATGAAAAACACAATGGATGAGATTAAAAATACAGTGCAGGCATATAACAGGAGATTTGAAATGCTAAAAGAATGAATAAGTTAATTTCAAGACAGAGCATTTGAAATTGAAAAGATAGGAAAAGAGACAGAGAAAAGAATACAAAAAATGGAGCAGGGTCTCAGGAACCAGAATGACAACATGAAATGCACAAACATATGCATTATAGGTGTCCCAGAAGGAGAAGAGAATGGAAAAGGGGTAGAAAGAATATTTGAGGAAATACTGACTGGAAATTTTCCAACCCTTATGAAAGATATGAATATCAATATTTAAGAACGACATTTACCCCAAACAACATAAACCCTAATACACCTATTTTAAGACATCTACGATTCAGATTGTCAAAGGATGGAGATAAAGAGAAGATTTTGAGAGCATCAAGAGAAAAGCAATGTATTAACAACGGTACCTCATCAAGGCTAAATGCCAATCTCTCTTCAGAAACCATGGAGGTGAAAAAGGAGTGGTGCAATATATGTAAGATACTGAAAGAGAAAAACTGCCAGTGAATTCGTTACTCAGTAAAACTATCCTTCAGAAATGAAGGTGAGTTTAAAGTCTTTATAGACAAATGAAAACAGAGATACTTTGTTACCAAGAGACTGAATGTACAAGAGATATTAAATGGTGTGTTACAGCCTGATAGGAAAAGACAAAGGAGAGAGCCCTGGAGAAGAGTGTCAAAATGAGGAAGATAAGTAAGAGAAATTGAAAAAGTTAAAAGACAGATACTAGTAAGATATGAAAACAGAAAGCCAAGGGATAAAATGGGTGAAGTAAGTAATGCCTTTGTAGTAGTAATACTGAATTTTAATGTATTGAACTCCCGATTTAAGATATAGACTGATAGAATGGATTTTTAAAAAACCACGAGTCATCTATTTGCTGTCTATAAGAGACTCACCTTAGACACAAGGACACAATCAGGTTGAAAGTGAAACATTGGAAAAGGACATTCCATGTTAATAGCAATAAAAAAAGAGTGGGTGCAGTGATACTAAATCAGATAAAATAATTTTCAAATGCAAAACTGTTATAAGAGATGAAGTATGTTGCATATATTAATAAAAGGGACAATTAACCAAGAAGAAATAATATTAATAAATATTTATGCACCTAACATAGGAGCCCAAAAATACATGAGACACACACTGGCAAAACTAATGGGAGAAATAAATGTCTTTACAATAAGATTTGGAGACCTCAACACTCCACTCTCAGCATTAGATAGAACATCCTGACAGATGATAAATAAGGAAACTGAGAGCTTGAATAATATTATAAATGAAATGGATCTAATAAACATTTATAGAATATTACATCCCAAAACAGAGGATATACATTCTTCTCAAATGCTCATGGATCTTCTTTAGGATAGACCACATGCTGGGATATAACTCAGATCTCAATAAATTTTAAAACATTGATTTTATACAAAATGCTTTCTCTGATCATAATGGAATTAAGTTGGAAATCAATAACAGGTGGAAAAATGGAAAATTCAAAAATATACATAGATTAAACAATATACTCTTAAATAATCAATGGATTAAAGAAGAAATTACAAGATAAATCAATAACTACCTCAAGACAAATGAAAATGAGAATGCAACATACCAAAGCATATGGGATAGAGTAATGGCAGTGTTGAGAGGGAAATTTAGAGCCCTCAATGCTTATATCAAAAGAATAAGAAAGAGCAAAAATCAGAGACCTAACTGCACACCTGAAGGAATTAGAAAAAGAACAGCAAATTAATCCAAAAGAAAGCAGAAAGAAAGAAAGATTAGAATAGAAATAAATGAAATGGAGAAAAGAAAAACAGTAGAAAAAAATCAATAGAATTAAAAGTTGGTTCTTTGAGAAGAACAAAATTGATAAATCCTTAGCTAGATTAACAAAGAAAATAAAAGAGAAGATGCAAATAAAATCAGAAATGAGAAAGGTGACATTGCCACTGGCCTAGCAGACATAAAAAAAGATCATAAAAGGATACTATGAACAACTGTATGCAAAACAAATTGGACAACATTGATGAAATGGACAAATTTCTGGAAACACATGAACAAATCACACTGACTCAAGAAGAAACAGAAAATCTCAACAAACCAATCACAAGTAAAGAAATTGAAATTCTCATCAAAACTTCCCCAAAATAAGAAGTCCAGGACCAGATGGCTTCACAGGTGAATTCTACCAATCAGTTAAAGAAGATCTAATAGCAATCTTGCTCAAACTCTTCCAAAAAATTCAACAGAAAAGAATACTATGAAACTCATTCTCTGAAGTTAGCATCACCCTAATACCAAAGCCAAATAAAGATCTTATGATAAAAGAAAATTATAGATCAATTTCTTTAATGAATATGGATGCAAAAATCTTCAACAAAATATTTGCTAATTGATTGAAAAACACATTAAAAAATTATACATCACACTGAAGTCAGCTTTATACTAGGTATGCAAGGGTGATTCAACACAAGAAAAGCATTCAGTGTAATACACCACATTAATAAATTGAAGATGAAAAATCACATGATCATTTCAGTTAACGCATAAAAGGCTTTTTGAAAAAATACAACATCCTTGTTTGAAAAAAAAAAACCCTCCTAAAGACAGGAATAGAAAGAAATTTTCTCAGTATGATAAAGTTCATATATGGAAAACCTACAGCAAACATTGTACTTAATAGTGAAAGACTGAAAGCTCTTCCACTGAGATGGGGAGCAAGACAAGGATGTCCACTCTTTCCACTGTTATTTAATATTGTGCTAAAAGTTTTAGCTGGAATAATTAGGCAAGAAAAAGAACTAAAAGGCACCCAAACAGGAAAGGAAGAAGTAAAACTTTATTTGCTGATGCTAAGATCCTACTTTAAAAATTCCTGAAAAATCCACCACAAAATATTAAAAGTTATAGATAATTTCAGCAAAGTGACAGGATACAAGATTAATATACAAAAATCAATAGTGGGAGGGGATGTAGCTCAGTGGTTGAGCATCTGCTTCCAATGTACAAGGTCCTGGGTTCAATTCCTGGTACCTCCTTTAAAAAAATCAATAGCATTTCTGGTACACTACAAATGAGTGATCTGAGGGTGAAGTCAGAAAAAAATCCAATTTACAATAACAATTAAAAGATCAAATATTTAAGAATAAATTTAAACAAGGACCTAAAAGACCTGCATTCAGAAAACTATAAAACATTGCTAAAAGAAACCAATGATGATCTAAATAAATGTAAGGATATTCTGTATCCATGGTTTGGAAGACTAAATATCATTAAGATGTCAATTCTACCCAAACTGATCTACAGATTTAAAACAATCCCACTAAAAATTCCAATATCCTTTGTAGAATTGGAAAAGCCAACTGTCAAATTTAACTGGAAAGCTAATTCCCCTGAATAGCCAGAAATATACTTAAAGAGAAGAATGCAGTTGGAGAACTCACACTTCCAGACTTTAAAGCATATTATACAGTTACTGTGGTAAAAACAGCATGGTACTGGCATAAAGAAAACAGACTGACCAATGGAATCATATTGAGAATTCAGAAATAGACCCTCACACCTATGGTCAAGTGATTTTTGACAAGGCTGACAAACCCACTTAGCTGGGTCAGAATAGCCTTCTAAACAAATGTTGCTGAGAAAACAGGATATCCATATCTAAATGAAGGATTGTCTCATGCCTTATACAAAAATTAATTCAAAATGTACCAAGAATCTAAATATAAAAACTAGAACCATAAAACTCTTAGAAGAAAATGTAAGGAAATATCCTCAAAATCTTGTGGTTAGTGCTGGTTTCTTGGACCTTACACCTAAAGCAAGAGCAACAAAAGAAAAAATAGATAAATGGGACTGCCTCAAAATTAAATACTTTTGGTCTTCTAATGACTTTGCCAAGAAAGTAAAAAGGTAGCCTATTCAATGGGGAAAATTCTTCAGAATCTATATATCTGATAAGGGATTGATTTCCAAGTTATAAAAAGAGTTCACACAACTTAATGACAAAATGAGAAGGAAACCCATTACAATATAGGCAAAAGAACTGAACAGACATTTTTCCATAGTGGAAATACAAATGGTTAAAAGACACATGAAAGGATGCTCAACATCACTAGCTATTGGGGAAATGCAGATCAAAACTAAAATGAGGTATCATCTTATACCATACACAATGGCCATTATAAAAAGAACCAAAAATTTCACGTACTGAAGAGGGTATGGAGAAACAGGAGCACATCTTCACTTCTGGTGGGAGTGTAAAATGATGCCATCTCTGTGAAAGATAATCTGGTGTTTCCTCAGAAAACTATACATGGAACTGCCATATGGTCTAGCAATCCTACTACTAGGATTTCAGAAGAACTGAAAGCAAGGACATGAATAGATATTTGCATACTGATGCTCATAGCAGCATTATTCACAATTGTTAAAAGATGGAAACAACCTAATTGTCCATCAACTGATGAATGTATAAACAATATGTGGTATATTCATACGATGGAATATTATTCAGCTGTAAGAAGAAATCAATCGGAGAATAACGTGACAACATGGAGGAAACTTGAAGATGTTATGTTAACTGTAATAAGCAAGACACAAAAGGATGAATATTGTATGATTTCACTGATATGAACTAAATACAGTGAGTAGACTTATGGAAGTGGACTATGAAGGTTGATGGGAGATGGAATGTGTGATGAGAAGGTGGAGAAGATGCTGGATGTACGTAGAATGTTTAATAAGGTCAAATGTAAATAC
Organism: Cabassous unicinctus; assembly: GCA_029593785.1. Taxonomy (NCBI): domain Eukaryota; kingdom Metazoa; phylum Chordata; class Mammalia; order Cingulata; family Chlamyphoridae; genus Cabassous; species Cabassous unicinctus. The sequence continues at coordinate 2,567 of JAQZBX010007825.1, read as the reverse complement.
ATGGTAATGGTTGGACTTGATGGTAACATTATAATGAATGAAACCAAACTCTGTTAATTTATGGATGTGATTGTGGCTGAAATGAGTAGTCCAGGAAGATTAATGTTAGTCAGAATACAGCTGGAGGATAATATTGGGAATACATAACAGTGATTTTGGAAGTAGATGAGGCTTGTGGTTATTAATTCAAGAATTTTCTTCTACTACAGGGTATTAAGAATGTGGTGATACATGGGAAAATACAACCAATGTAATTTATGGACTATAGTTAACAACAACCTTGTAATGTTTTTGTAGCAAAAGCAAAGTTGGTAGTATATTAATTCTGAAGGTAAAAAGAAAAAAAATATGGGCTTTAGTTTTGTGATATATAAATACGATTAACCATTTTTTTCTCTTCTTCACCTTTTTTATTAATAAGGAGACCTCTACTATGTCATTTAACTAGTCTGCGTTCATCTGTGTATCTTTCTGAACACTAGAGGAACGACTGAGTTAGCAGTTGGAACTAGATGAGATAAAGTGCCTGATAAAGAATATTTTAGGAGTAATGTTTCCATGACTTGGTGAGTTGCCCTTTTCTGTTCTTTTATTTTTGTGAATTTGCAATAAAGTTGTTGACTAAAAAAGCCAGCAAGTCTGAAAAATGATATTTAAGTGTATTTTTTGTTGGTTGGTTGGTTTAATCATAAAAAACATTGCTCACATATCATGCCCATACATTCCCATCTCAATTAATAGTTTCCTAATTTACTTACCAGAGTTAGTATCAAATATAAGAAACCAATCCAGTGTTTTCTCTGATGATTAATAAAATGATAATTTTGAAGAATTCAATTCCTATTCATTGAATAAATAGGAGAAGACAAGTTTCTCTACAGAAAGATTTCAGATACACTGTGGAAATGATTCAATAAAAATTAGATTTGTACATTGTTTAGGAAGATAAATTTTCCCTTCTGAGTGCCTTTATTATTGACAGCTTATATTTTACAAATTCAATCATGTACAATGCTCCATGCTCAGTGCTGCAAGCATTTCAAAGATGAGTAAGATTCTGCTAGAGATCTTTACATATTAGTTTCCGTTGATGGAATTTACTGTTTTAACTGTGCAGTGATCTTGATGCTTTGAAAAGCAGGAAGTAGAATATACAGTATTTAAAAACAGAGAGAACAACTGTTTGTTCTTATTATAAATAAACTATTTCCAAAATAGAGTGTTGAATTTTCTTTCTTCTTATTAGAAAGGCTGAAAGGTCTCTTTCACTGCTACTCTGAGACTGATGAAATATTTGGCTGTTGAAAGAAAAAAGCCTAATGGGGATTCCTATGGAAGTTTTCAAAGCTGTTTCAGCATCCTTACTATATTTGCAAACACATATCTAATTTTAGCAACCCGAAACTCTGGCATTGCTGCTGTTTCTGATTGCTACAACATCATCAATTCTGCTCTTGCTGAGTTAGGTTCATTTAATTTCAATTAGCATTTATTGGACTCCTTTCTTCTACCAAGCTCTAGGTGAGGAGATTGAAAGACAAATAAGTTACTGCTTGCAATGTAATATTTCCTCAGTAATTATATTATCTTTAATAATATATTATTATCTTCAATAATAATAACTAATACTTTATAGCAATCTTCTATGCTAGGTATTATTCTATGAACTTTTCATATATTAACTCATTTGATCCTCAAAACAAATCTATATTATCTCTATTCTACAGAGGGGAAACAAAGGTAAGGAGAAATTGAATGTCTTAATTTGTCAAGGTTCCATAGCTAATAACTGGCAGACATGGAATTTGTTCTCATTCTCACTCTAAAGTCCATGTTAGCTATTCAAATGAAGAAGTGAATGAGTGGCTTAATGGACAAATAACATTTTAAAAATGCATAAATTAAAGACACTGATATGGGAGAACTTTAAGAGATTATTAAAATCATCAGTTCAAGATAGTATGGGAGGAAACTCCAGTTACAAAAGATAATATGAACAGTGAAATTAGTTCTGTAACCCCAGAAATTCATTAATGTGAATTTTGGTGGGTTGCAAAAAATAATAATAAATTTTTTAAAAAATTAAACAAACCTACAAAAAGAATTCCTGATCGGGTTTTTTGCACATGCTGTAGGACCAAAATGCATCTGATTACATCCATTCTAATCTTGAGTTTAGGGTTGCTAAAATAAAATTTTAAAAATTATGATTCATTAGTAAAATTCTTCCACACATCATGATCACTCAATCCCTGCCCCACTCTGACTTCTTCATTATCTTGGTCTTGGTGTTTCCTCTTAAATAATTATATCAAATAGGAATTCTGCTAAGCTAAAAATACCTTTAAACCTGGAAAATACCCTACCTGTGTTTTCTTTGTTTTCTTTGTTTCTCTCATTATTATGGATGAAATTTAAATTTTACTTAGTATATAATGTAAATTGCCATTTGTAGCTAACTGCTTAATGAAAAGCATTCTATATAGTCACAATGGGAGTATTTTATAAAGTCATCAAGTTTTTTTGCCTTTCTTTCCTCCTTCCCTCCCTTCCTTCTTTCCTTTCTT
>JAQZBX010007824.1:0-49519 GCA_029593785.1 Cabassous unicinctus | reverse complement strand
AAAGAAAGAAAGAAAAAAGAAAAAAACCCAGAAGGAAGTCAAACACATACAAATTCATCCTATAATAACCAAGTTCTTGAAAATAAAATCAGGCACATGTGAAAATTATTTTCTATTAACTTATTGGAATTTAATAATGTTAGTAATGGTGATTACTCTTAGATTCTCTTATAATACCATGAACAAATCTGACACAATTTTACTAAAAATGTACAAATAAATTGGTTCCATAATTATACAGATTAATTTTGCAAACTCTTGAAAACCCTGTTATATACTTAGTATATATTTACTATATAACCACTTTATTTGCATGTATGCAATTTCCAAATGTAGTTTGCAAAAGTGTAAATTTACACTTGTATTCCTTTTATTCTTCTGTTTGTCCTTTAATTTTATCACTAACTTCTTTCTTTACATATATTCAACTTCATAGATGCCTATTTGACAACCATTAGATATTTTTACAGAAGTTTGTTCATGTCTTTACCATAATTATATTTGTTAAATAATAATCTTATTTCATATTATTTGTCCTCCTCCATCTGTCTCTTATCATCTAAAATTAGCCACATGATTCTGTATAATAAATACTCCATCCAGAATCATAGTTTGTAGAGAATGTCAATGAAATCAAACCAGCTACATAGGATATGATGAGTAAAATGTTTTGAGAACCTATAGCATTTCTTTTCATGGACAAACTCAAGTGATTATGATCTGGCCTATTTATTATATTTCTTGAGTGCAGCAGAAGCATTCATCAAGTAGAGTTACCTTCTCTACTTGGTGAAGATGTACACATAAAAAATGTCAGATGATAAAGGGCCAGGGAAGATCCTTCTTTATTCCAGGGAACAGAAACTTCTGGAGGCCAGTTTTATTCCTTAAACTACATGCTATCAGTGGTACTATTACTACTAGTAAACTTTTTTTGAGTTCCAACATGATTACTTAGAGAACTTCATCAGTGCTGATGGAGGCATTTTGTTATGCAAAATAACCCCTACTTAGCATGTGAACGTTGTAGTTGGCAAAACAAGTGTATGGCTTAAAAGGTCACTCATAGCACTCTCATTGCTGATGAATTTCTTAAAGGATAACACTGACCAAAAGTGTAATACCAGTAAAATACATTAATTGATTACATCGTTGATATTGCTTTCTTTCTTAACATTTCTCAGGTTCTTTTATCAAATGTCTCTCTTGTGCCTTCTCTCCCTCTCTTGCTTCTTATCTCTCATGTATTATTTCTGCCTTGTGGCAAAGGAACTCTTAAACCTTATTCTCACCTACATTAACTGTTCTCATGCTCTTCTTTTAGATCATGAGTTTGGCAATACAAAAAGGAAAAAAGCCATAATTTATGCGATCAATATGTGGTTATATACCCTAAAGGTCTATTGATCTAATTCCAAATTAATGACCACTTGCTATTGAGAAAGCAGTAGGAAGGACCACTGAAAATAGTATAGCATATACACTTACAGAAATTTATATTCTTGTAATGTGGATCTGCACATAAGGCAGAGCTATCAATATTTTTGATTTTTAACAAAGAATCTTCAGATATAATTTTTAGAACAAAAAAACAAAATTTATTCTTCAAAGTTTCTGATGGTTGCACGTTACAAACAAAGACCCGGATCTACTTAATAAATTATCACATGCTATCATAATCCAATAGTAATCAAATTGTGTTAGCTTTTTTCAAACACACATTGCAAGTATTATTTTTACATTAGTTTCTTTTAATCGAATAATTCTAGCATTATTCAAAATTTACTTTCATTTTCCCTTTTGACCTTGAAGCTATATTTTCAGATCTTCATCTGTGTGACCCCTGTCAACCCTTCAGTCCGTGACAGAACTGTCACAGGATCCAGCAAAGCCAATCTCTTTTCTCTGAGGAGACAGCTGTTCACTTCTTACAATCTCTTGCCCCGAGCACTGACAACTAGAAAACTTGCTTCTAATGTGGTTACAAATCTTGATCCAGCTGGTGACTCCTTTTCAACAATGAAGGTTACTATGAGCCCCATGGTAGTACTTAGAATTGAAACCACACTCTACAGCACTTTAGGGTCCATATGCTGGCCCTTTAACCCTTATTCCAAATCCAGCCTGGCTTTCAAGCATATGTCTACTACCAAGTATATCACATGACTCTGGACTCTGTGCATGTTGGTCTTTTTTTCTTGCTCTCTCACTCTCTCATATATTCCAACATATCAAATAAAGCCATTTAATTTATATTATTATTTCCAAAAAATCCTAACATTTCTAAACTACTTAGTTGCAGTTAAGATGCAGAGTTGTCAGCACACCCAGTTTTAAGCTTAAAAAAAAAAAAGACAGTATTTTATCAAATCCCAATTTTCTTGTAACATTTTACTGAATTTGCTATAACATTCAGCATACACTTATTAACGCCTAAGAATATGAGTGAATGACAACTGCAAGCACATTATTACAACTATAGTTTTAAAAAGTTTTGCACAAAAAATGAAGTTTTTTCATTTTACAATGAAAGATATTTACCTTTCATATGGTATTAATAAAAGCTGATGGGCTTAAAACTCAGTTTCAACATGTCAATTTTGAGTCAATTTTTATTATAGAACAACTTAATTAGCATTAAAAAATTTTCCAATTGATTAAGTTTCATATATATTCACCATCTTTCATTTTCCATGATGCATTAGAACTGCAAAATTTTATAACTTAGGAAATATATACTTTTTTCCTACCTTAATTTTTGAGTATAATAATTGAGTATATAATAATTTTCAAGTAATACAACTGGTTGGAATGGATTTTATTTTATATTTATATGGAACTTATGTAATTACTATACTAATTTTTATTTAAATAGTTAGCTAAAGCAACATTTTAAAAATAACTGTGAACAGAAGACACTAAAGATGTGCTATATGGTCACTGAAACTGAAACGAGGGTTTTTTTTTTCATACAAACTTATTTGAAACCTAAAGAAAGGTAGTTAAAATCTTATTACACAGTTCAAATTAAAACAAATAAAAAGAATATGAGGTACATATTTGAATAACATTTTTACTTATTAAACAAATAATTTTGGTGGTAAAAATATCATAAAATCTAAGTTATTATTATTCCCCTTTTGGAAGATTCCTAAGTGTTAATTACTTACATGAAATGAATCTAGATTCTCTCTTCTATACACAAACATATATAGTGCATGTACATATATATAGTGTATATATGTGTATGTATATAGTGTATATATATATGTATATATAACAAAAAGATATATGAATTTTTTTCTCACTTTCAATGTATGTATTAATGAGGGAGAGAATGAAATTATGTTTAGTTATTACTTTCATAGCTTTGGAAAAATATAAACATATTGAAATTTCTATTTATATAAGTCATAAAATGGAGGAAAAGAAGTAAAAATGAGGAAAAGAAATTTGTTTTTACTTTCATACTAGAAGACTGTCTTTGAAAAAAAAATTTTGTCATAAAATTCTTTGTTTCTCAGTATTCTCTTTCATGTTCTTATAACAGGTAATTTTATGTCTTTTACTGTGAGTGAAAAAATTAAAAGTGTGTTTAAGACAACTGCTGCATGCAGTGTTTATATAAACATATTAGCACTCCTTTGACACAGCATGACCTGAACAAGTAGCTCATCCTACTAGTTCAAGGGAAATAATAAGGAAGGTGCCAGATCCAAGTTCATTCAGGCATTGCAAATTAACAGCAGATTATGAAAATGGTTGCCCTTGATAATTAATTGTGAAAATTACTAGAGGAGTACCCCTACTGTGAAGGATATTGGCAGAATTATTTACTGCTAAATATCTTGTTTAAGATTCTGTCCCTGTTAGAGATAAAACTCACAAAAGTTTGGTAACTAGGTAGTTGGTAAAGAAATTTATATTTTCCTGTCTAATATTTGGATTTTGCACTCCAGCTGTAGCACTGAGCCTTGCCATACATTGTTTCAATCTACAAGTTAGGAACAGCAAAGTATACTCTGGAAATAACACTTCTATTATATCTGTTGACATTTTTATATGTTTACCTGTTTTGCTTTGCTTTGCTTTGCTTTGTGGATTTACATTTTATTTTGCTGGAATTCAGATATAGTTTACATGTCAGTGAATTTTGAAAATGTCAATCTTACTAAATGAAGTTCTGAAATTCAAATGATTGAATAACCATTTTTATTAAGATGCTGGTCAATAATATTTTGGTCTTTGCCTCCAATATAAGCAAACACACACACACAAAACTATGTTTGTCATATGTATGGAACAATCTCTTTTAAATATTATAGGGCAGCTCAGGTGTACAAATGCTGCAAACAACTTGAGGGCAAGAGTATTTTGCAATATGGCATCTAATAATACCGAATTAATATTTAGAGAGATAGGAGCTTGTATTTGCTTTATTTTTTGTGATTAGAGAAATAATGCACATTTTCATTAGAGAATTCAAAATGTATGAATAAAAAATTAAAATAACTAATAATCCCAAAGCAAAACAAAATTTTAAAATCACCATTTTAAGTTTTAGTATCTTGACTTAGAGTCTGTTCTAAAACTATTTGATGTATTTTTGCAAATTTGAGATACTATAGTGCATAGAGTTCTGTCTCCTGACTTTAATTTAAAGTTTTTATTGTGAAGATATTCTTATATATTTAAGGGTATCTCAAAAACCATTTTTGCTTTTTATATTATTGCTAGGAATATCCTTAATAAAAAACATTTTTTCTATATCTGATTATTTTCTTTGGATAATATCTTAAAAGTAGATTGTTAGGTTATCAAAACAAGAGATATTTTCTAAGGCTTTAAATACATATTATCAACATCTCCTCAGAAAAATAATCATATCCCTGGCCTGAAGTGAGAAGCAAGCCTGTCTCAAAGGTTAGGCCATTTTTTCTGCAGAAAATGGTAAATTGTTTTTTGTTTCACATTTATGGATTTCTAGTGAGAAGAGATATTGGTTTATATGTCATTGCCATTTGTATTTTTCTTTTGTTATGTGTTTTTAAATTCCTCTTTACTGGAGCTTAGCAATTTCCATTCAACTTGTAGGAACTTGTTTTTTTAACCCTCAGGGGAAAGACAAAAATTTACCAAAAGATTAGTATTACTTTTGGGAACAGAAGATGCTAAAACTAGGTTAGAAAACCAGGGGGAACTGATTACCAAATTGATATCAAATATATGAATCAAAATTTGGTCAAGGATATATATAAAATGAGTTTAACAACAGAACAAGACCTCCTAGAGTCTGCACCTGAGATCTTTCCTATAAAATATTATAGGTCTAAAATTCTGTTCTATGTACAGGGGGGGAAATGGATACTTCCTAGATATTAGAAACTATCTCACTACCACTTTCTAAAAGTAACCTGGTTTCAATCAGGGAGAAGATATTACAACTCCTCTATTTACCTTCATTGAAAATTATCTTAAACCTGAGGTGACAGATTAGTAATAAACCTAGACTTTGTCCGACCCAATGATACATTCTGATTGACCAGAATTGCCCTTAACAAAATAGAGAGAATTTCCCATGCAATTACAAAAACAAAATATTTCATTTCTTGGTAATTCTGGGGTTATTGTGCCCTGTCAAGTAGATGAATATAGGAAAGCAAATATATACTGAGATAGCAAATATCTTTTGGGGTCCTCGATGTTTTTGGTGCTTTGGAAGCAAACTGGTTCTTACCTGGAGTAGGCACTCCAATTAAACTTGTCAACCACGTCAAAACCCAACTAGAGGGAGGGAGTGGATGGGGCTCAAGCATTTGAGCTCCCACCTCCCACATGGGAGGTCCCAGATTCCATTCATCGTGCCTCTTAAAGAAAAAAAAACAACTAAAAAAAACAGACAATGAGCAGACATTGAGCACAAACAACGAACAGACAATGAGCACAAACAATGAGCAAAAACAATGAGCAAACTGTCGAGGGAGCCATCTTGGGGCAGGGGGACCCAACTAGATGCTTCTTCCAAAGGAATTGATTATAAATAAGGTTGTAACGCATACTAAAATTCAGACTCATCAAGCAATGGTTGCAGCTCACAATGCTAAATGAGCTGCTTTAAAACACATCCAGCTGTTCAACAAGCTCAAGAAGCAAAACCAAAACCAAATCCCTGCTGGTGGCATCAAGTCTTAATTCTATGGGAAAAAGACACTTTGGTGAAGATAAGATTTTTTGTTTTGTTTTGTTTTTTGTTTTTGAGGTACTAGGGGTCAGGGATTGAACCCAGGACTTTGTATACGGGAAGCTGGCACTCAACCACTGAGTCACATCAGCTTCCATGAGCTGGATTTTTGTTTGTTTTGCTTGTTGTTCACTTTTGTTTTTTTCTTTTTAGGAGGCACTGGGAACCAAAACCAAGACCTCCCATGTGTGAGATGGGAATTCAACCACTTGAACCACATCTGCTTCCCAAGATCAAATTCTTCATTCCACCCAGAAGATCTCTGGTAGCACTAAGATAGTCTTCTCAAACAGGTTAAAATGGAGTCCATGAAAAATGTTACATGCCTAATATACCATGGAAAAGAAAACCAAATAATTATCCTAAGTGGGATTTTCTGGGGACACTTTGCTGTGGTTGCTGAAAAATGTCATTTTATTTTCTATCTTTCAAGCCCACAAATCTAAGAAAACTTGAAAAGGGATATGCACACAAGTTAAAAATCTTAGGCCATTTGACCCTCAACAAATATTTATTCCTCGATATGTTTATGAATAAGTTTTTGCTGTTGACTGTTTCCTGGTTGGTTGGAAACCTTTTTTTTCTTCTTCTGTCTTTTTGGCAGATCCCTCAATCAATAAAGCAACTGTTCTGACAATAACAAAGAAATTTTCAGACCTTATATTTTCCTCATGGGGAATCCTCTACTTTTTGTCTAGTAATAGTGGTACTCATTTCACTAGAAGAGCAATTGAGAAATTCAGTAATCCAGAGGATTCACTATTTACAATTCCTAGTCCTCAAGTAAAATAGAATGAATGAATGCCACGTTTAAACTGAAACTGAGGAAATTATCTGAGGAACTTCAGTTACCATGGCTTTGCCATTATCTCTCTTGGCAATTAGGTTCACCCCAACAGTAAATCACAAACTCTCTCCACATGAACTGGTCCTTAGACATCCCATGTACCTGAGGATCTAACTCCTCTTCTGGATGCTGTTGTGGCACAAGCTGATATGGACTAATGTTGGTGAAGTTAGTGAACTATATCCAAGCTTATCATTAACAGGTTCAGGTAGTTTTTCCCAAAAATAAACCACTGGACACCTGGATGCCCTTCAGCCTGAAGAACCTGGTTGACAGAAAATAATACTAACATAAAATTGCTCTTGAACATCATTGGAAGGGTCATTATAAAGTACTGTTGACCACAAACACTGCAAGTAAACGCCAGGGAACTGAACCGTGGATTTTTGCCTTCCAGGAAAAAGACACCCTACATATATCCACCTCCAGAAATTCTACATCAAAGGAAAGCTAAAATTTAGAATCTCTTGGTATTCTCTAGAAGCAGACATCTAGAAAGGTGACAGCTTTCCCAAGAACCATAAAACAAGCAGGTGACAACTAGGCATGTGTAGTAGTCAGGGTTCTCTAGGGAAACAGAACCGACAGGAATATCTTTATGAGATTTTATAAAATTGTCTCACATGACCATAGGGATACACAAGCCCAAAATCTGTAGGGCAGGCTGCAAGCCAGGACTCCAATGAAGGTTTTCATTGAGCTCTGCAAGAGATGCCGGATATCTGAAATAGACACAGGAATTCCTTCTCTGAAAACTGAAATCACTTTTCCTTTTAAGGCCTTCAACTGATTGGATAAAATGTCACTCATTGAAGGTAATCTCAGTTGATTGTAGATGTAACCAGCCATCTATGCAATCAACTCACTGATGATTAAAGTCCATGAAATGCCCTTGTATTACAATTAGCCCAGTGCTTGCTTGACAAAACAACTGGGCACCATTACCTGCCGAGTTGACACATTAGCTTAACCATCACAGCATGCATGGCTTCCACCCAAGTACTTTGGTTTAAGACCCTTCAATATCAACTAACTTCCCCATTGTTTTTGCTCTCTTTCTCTTCTTTCTTTCAATGGATATATCTTTTCCATCTCTGCTGGTTCAAAGTTTTTTATTGCTACATCCACATGCTAAGTGCTATTATAGGTATTTTTAGTATAGCATGAAGATTCATAAAAATCTTATCAAAGAATTTAAATATGCTCTGGTCTTATATGTACTTTATTGTAAATATTGTAATTACCTATTTTCTTACAATTTTCCACCTTTGGACTATAGCTTCTTATAATAGGTAGGCTAAGTAATTTATCATCCAAGCCATCATTTTTTGAAAAAGAGAAGAACCCACTTATAATGTGAGTATGTAAGGATAGCAGGTGTAAACCTGGATTATCTCAAACAAATTAGACTATATGTTTATCTTACTGATCAGCATCACGGTATCTTCAGTGCTTAATACAATGTTTGATACATAGGTACCACTCTCTTGTTGAATAAATTAGTAAGCAAATGAATCAAAGAATGAACATAATTTTTTACCTAGATGCTAGATATAGCGGGGTAAAAATTATCTCTCTCTCATTCTTACATTTAACATCCATTTGGGCTCTTTTGCTGATCTTACTTCCTAAATTTCCTAAATGGGTTGGCTTTTATAATGGGAATTTTATTAGGGAAAATCTTACAGTTCCGAGGCCATGAAATGACCAAATCAAGGCACCATCAGAGATGCTGTCTCACCAAAGTCAGCTACTGGTGATCCTGGGGTCCCCCCTTGTGCCAAAGATGATGGCCGATCTCTGCCAAGGTTCCTGCTTTCCCCACCAGAATCTACCATCTCCTACAAGTCAGCTGTGGGCAACCAAGCATAGGGCTTTTCTTTTTGGGGGGGCCTCCTCTCTCAGTCTTGGCTGTTCTGCTTTCTTCCCTAGTTCAGCTGTGGGCTACAGGCATAAAGCTTGTGTCTTCAGCCTTGAGCTGCTCGATGGGCCTTTGTGCTCAAGCTTTCGTTGCTAGCGATCCTTGAGTCATCTCTCACATGGTAGGATAAACAATGTCTGCTTCCTTTTTCTGTGTCTCTTTCTCTACGTCTCCCTTTTTATAAGACTCAGCAAGAGGACAGAGACACAACCTGAGTCATGCCTCACATGCTCCAATCAAAAGGGTCTCACACCCACATGAGATTAGTTCAAGAACATGATCTTTTTCTTTTTGGGATTCATAAAGTAACTTCAAACTGATGCACCAATCTTTTCAATGTCCTCCATCCCCTACCATTCTTCTCCATGCACACTATGCATTGAACACACCGAAATTATGCCCCATTGCCTGAGTGTACGACACTCTCTTTCACACTTCTGTCCCTTTATGTCATTGTTCTCTCTGTCTGGAAGGCCCTTCTCTCAATTGCTACACCTTCCCACACCTTCTCCATCCCCCCATCCCTGTCCCCTTCTCCCTGACTCACCTTGGTCAGATTCACTTCAACTTCCTTCTCACTCCCACACTTCTGAAACAAACTGAGGGAGAGGCCAGGCTAGAAATGTCACAATGATTTAATGGACTATTAATACTTAACTCTGGATTTCAGGGAAATTTAAGGCTGGAAAAGACCCTGCTAGGTCACCTAAACCATTTCTCTTCTTCATCAAAGACTGCACCTCCACAGTTAACTAAAATAAATATGTAAATAAATTATACAACTTAAAGGAGCATGTACATTCTGTAAACCACTCTCAGGAGCCCTTAATGATGTGTAATGAACCTGCTTGTTAAATTATTGTTTAAATTCCATAAATTTTCCGTCCTGAGATTTAAACTGATTTCCTCCTTTTAATTCATGGAGGAGATTGAGATGGGCACCGTATATTTTTAACTTGAAGATTTAACTAACTTCTAAGTTCTTGCCTGCAAGTTGAATAATTCCAGATCTTTTAACCTTTTCTTGTAGGTCTTACTTTACAACCAATTCATTATCTTTGTGGCTGTCCTCTGAACCCTCTCCAAGTCTTCACATTCCTCTTAAAACTGGGAGTCTTCCACATGCGGCAGATTTCCAGGAAGGGTTTGACAAGTTCTCAGTTCATTCTCAAGATTACCTCATAGTTTTATACTATGTACTTCATTCTGTATCACAGCTTTAACTTTGCTTTTTATTTATTTTTATTTTTATATACTTTTTAATTTTTTAAAAGATACTTAGATTACATAAATGTTACATGAAAAATAAAGGGGATTCCCATATGCCCCGCTCCCTACCCCTCCCACATTTTCCCACATTAACAACATCCTTCATTAGTGTTAACTTTGCTTTTTAAACTGTGATGTGACAATCTACTTGGTTTCTTCTTTATACCCTGATTTTTTTTCCTATTATTCTCAGATGTGATCAATTCATTCTTCATCCTCTCTTTTTCATCCTCTTGAACTGTTCTTTTTCAGCTTTATCTTGATGAAACTGTAATCTGCTTATATCTGACTGTCCCTCGTATATAATAAAGTAATATTGAATTTGAAATCTGTCTTCCAAAGGTGCCATTTGTAAATTAATTATAATTACTCTTTATTTGGGATAATGGAATAATAACAATAACAACAATAATAGTACTTGTAGCAGATATATAGATTATCTCAATAATAATAATAATAGCAGTAATAATAATAATAAAACACAAAATTATGTAGTATTTCTATAAATCATTAATCTCTACCATCACTTTCTGAATTACTTATTTTTATCACTAGGTTCCAAACAGGAGATTGAAGTAATTTGCCCATTGTCTTAGACAAAAATGCTAGAAGCATTATTCAAGCCAATGCTGATTTACTCCAGAGTCTGCATTCTTATTTTCAACCCTAATATTTTACTGATCCCCTGCTATTCACCAGTCACAGTGTTAAATGCTAAGTGGATTTTTTTTTTTTTTTTTTTTATCATTTATTCTTCTCAGATGAAGAAACTGAAATTCAGAAAGCTCTAGGTCAAATTTCCTCATTCTTATTCTTGTTGAATTTTGCCCATAAGACACAGTTTTGGAACTTATTTGCACAGTCTCCATATTTTAAAACTATACTTTGATAGTGTTTAGATATTTGTAATGTGCTGGTTTTTATATGTAGAAAAGAGGATATTTTGCTTAAAATATATTTATTTTGTAAGCATAATATGCACACTGAAGAAATCAGTGCCAACTACATAATTTAATAACACATTGAAAATAGACAAACAGGGTTTGACTGGATCTGAAAAATATCCCAGTGTGTACACGTGTTGAGTTAATCATGACTTGGAATCACCACACAATCACTTTGACATTCAGAAAAGTAAAATCTACTTAGGAAAAAAAAAAAGGTTTTGGAGAAAAATGTTTCATTTTCTTTAGAATCTAAGAATTTCACCAATGGAGGAAAACAGATTTGGATTTCTAGTCGCCCTGAGAAAACTAAATAGATAAGCAAGGAGAGAGCCAGCAGACTGAACACTTCTGTCTGCAAAAGGAATTACTAACCTGCTGGAGGAAAGCTCTGCTCCGGACCTTATTAGCAGAAGGAAGCAAAAGTGATGCCTTACTTTGATAAGATAAGCAGAAGCTTACATGGATAAGCTGATAACCAGGACAGCTTTAAAATTCCCTGAGGCTTCCATGTGACTGTGTGTCTGAGTGTGTGTGTGTGTTTGAGAGTAAGAACTGCATTAAGGTTGTATTAAAATAAGCATTTTATAATGTTTGCTAGTTAATTAGGTCGGTAATTCATTTTTTCTTCAATGATATTTCTATTAAGGTTAACATACAGATGGTGGCAATTATTCTTTGATTCAGTTTTTAAAAGTTATATTTTGCATAAAAATTTAATAGAATAGAACAATAATATAATTTCTGCAATACTAATGGGATACCCTAGGAGTTAATTTACATGTTGGAATTGTGCTACCAAAGCACCTTGAATTTTTCTTGTTGCAAATACAAAGTGCAAGCTTAGACTTTTAGAACAAAATAATAAGACTTTAAATTCAGTTCAACTCAAAGAATATTTCTTGAACAGTTATTAAATTAAAGGCAGTCTGTTTAAATCTAGCAGTATTCAGTGGCAGAAATTATCAAAAATTCTTCTTTCATTCTATCATTTTAATGTTTGATGGCAGGATCATAAAGGGAATGGAATGCTGCTCTATTGTTCTGCTGATAAAAACAAATTAATTAAGTACATTGCTTCAGAAGATTTATAGGTGTGAAAGTGATTTTAACCATCTGTAATTCTCTAGTACATCCTTATTTGTTCTTACTAAATGCCACATTAGACTTTTTAAAATTATCCATACCATCTTCAGGCCTTTGTGAATCTTCAAAATAGTATATAAAATAACATTGTGATTTCGTCAAGTTCCCTTAAATGTAACTCTCTTTACTTCCTCTAACTTTGGTATTTAAATAAGATTATCAATTTTGCACAACCTCCTTGACCAAGTGCCAACAGTTCTGTTGCTTTCTAAACACAATTTATAAAACTGAAATTCTATTCTTGAACTAGTTCATGAGTTTTGAGCAGTTTTTAGAAGTTTTATCTAATTCCAAATTTTGTGTTTATAATCCAAATATTGTTAAGAACATTACCTCTTGTTATCATTAATGTCATTTCACCCTTTTGAGTTTGCTTCTAGATAGAAATATTTGGCAATAATAATAGTTGTATTTTTATGACAATTTATTTGTATTTTACTTCTTTTAGTCTCATTATCCAGATGAGTACAGCTCTGAACCCAGTCAATCAATAGAAATGTAATGAATACTAGTGTACAGGATACTGAGCTTGGTGCTAGACCTTGCTAATGAGGTTGATTTTCAGAGGTGTGGAAATAGCATGAGGTGACTATGTGTGGTCTACATTATGAAATTGCCTTATTGCCTGGTTGTAATGGGCACTTGATTGGGTAAAGCACAATTTTTTCTATATTTCCTTCTAAATCAGGAGCTTACCAACCCTAATTTTAGACCTATCTTCAATATATCAACTGATGATTCTTTCTTAAATGTGTTCATGATAGAAGTTACCCCATGAGCTAATAATCTTGTTTTTTAAGAACAAAAGCAAAGAAATCTAAAACTATTCTATCAATTTCGTCCTACTCCCAATGAATCTCTCAACTTGCACGGATAAATGGTGCTGATATCTAGTTAATTTACCTCTTCATTTCAATCCTTTGATTTTTATTATATAAAAAAGATATAGCCCTATAGCTAATTCCTACTTGCTTGAATTTTTATTACAAGTAAGAAGAAAATTTGAATGCAAGGGAAGAGAGAAAATAATTGGTTCCTTATGCTTTTGTCCTTAGGTTCATAGAGATTTATTTGGATGCTTTGTGCAGATGGCTGGAATTATCACATTTTTTAAGTTTCTAAAAATCAACAATTATCCTGTATCTCAAAATCCCAAGACAAAAATTTTTCAACACTACTGGTGATTAAACAATGTAAGTTTAAACCATAATGGTTGTTCCTAATTAAATTTGAAAATATTTAAAACATGATAATACGATAATACCCAGCACTGGTGAGAAAAATGAGCAATGAAATTGGCACAGGCTTTCCTGGGTGTAGCTTCATAGCTATCAGGAGCCTTAAAATGTCTTTATCCATTGATGAAGACTTTATCCTAAAGAAACTAACAGAAATATTTCCAATGATTTCTACACAAGCATGCTCATCATATTATTGTGAATAATTTCAAAATAACAAAGTGAACTCAAATACGCAACAATTAGAAATTAATTAAATGTTTAGGGTCCAGTAATACAATGTCTTACTATGCAGCCGTGGACAAATATATGTGGAAATATATCAAAATAGAAGCAGTGGTTATTTCTATACTATTACTGAAGATTTTTATTTTCTTTATTTGACCTATTTAATTTACATTCACAAATTCCCTAATAAGCCCATCTAATTGTATAATTAGAAACTTATAAGCCAATTGAAGTATAATTAGCAAAGTTATAGATAACTACAAAAATTATAGCAAGTACTTACTTTTAGATTGCTTAAATCTAAAATTTAAGTTGTTTTTAACATGGGTGGTATTGTATTCTTCTAATTGTGAAGAAATGTTATGAGCAGCAGAGATAGAATCATGATTTTAATTATTAATTTTGGTAAATTGAGATGAAATAGCTTATCTTACTGATTTAGTTCACTTCCTAATCTTTAAAGGTATCTTTGCTCTCCCTTACATAAATCTATGCTCTTGGCTTTTTTTCTGCAACCAGTGTTGCTGGCTTTTGTCTTTAATCCTCCAATACTTACTTCCCATTTTCTTTCTTTTTTCTTTTCTTTCTTGATAAAGAGAAAACATCTCAAATTCTTATCTTGAAGATCTGGCCCTATATTTCTTCTCAACCCCATCTGTGCATCTGAATTCTAATCAAATATTACAAATATGTCACATTGAGGACATAGGCTTTCTTGCTCTACCACCTGGTCTGTCACCATTTTAGTTCTACTCTTTACACTATTCACATTTGCTACCTTCATTATGAAGACCCTGCTTCTTTAGTAGCCCCTCCTGCACCTCACCTTATGACTGTTCAATCCTTGGTGTTTCTCTACTTTTATTAACATTTTCCATGCTATAATAAGGAATTACATACATATTTTTTTCTTTCTTATAGTAAAGACTTCATTTTGCAACTTCATTGTGGTGACAGTATCTGACAGTGTTTCTTGATTATGAATACAATTTTGGTTAACAGCATCTTAAATAATGATAAACTATAAAGGGTGAAAATATTGTTGAAATGGAATTAAGAATATAAATAACCTTTTTTTTCAGGAAGTACTGGGCATTGAACCTGGGACCTCTCACATGGGAAGAAAGCACTCAACCACTGAGCTATACCTGCTCCTCTTAAATTACTTTTAAAGACATGTTTAATAAAAATATGTTATTTTAAAGTAAATCTACTGACTGAGAATATTAATTAATAACTATTTTACATTGACCAACAATGGTGGTAACAAAATACTTTTACTAATCACTATTTCTTTTACCCCTACTACCATCATTCTTTATTGGAAACCTACTGTGCTTCAATAATTTTGTTCTATACTCCCACTCCAAGTCTTAAAGGACTCTTCCAAGATTGTTATTATTATTATATTATTTCTATTTCACACTTGAAAAGTAGACTTAATTAAATATTACATTCATTAAATTTTAATTAATTTGCCTATGGCCAAAAAACTATTAGTAAGTAGAGCTAAGATGCAATCTCAAGCCTCTCTTTCTCTTTCAAATATACCACACAACTTTTTCTATAAGTATAAGAAAATTTGCTGCTATAAGTTCCTTCAAATTAAGTGGAATTTTTTTCTCTCAATATTGCCTTTACTTTCAGGGTCATGTTAGATGTAATGTCTTGATATTAAATTATTTAGTCAATTTTACAAATCTGCTATTTTAATCCTGGAAATTATGTAGGGGGCATTTTGAATTAAAAAAAAGTTTTGAGAGTAATTTTTAATATATTAAAAATAATATTTTTATTCTTACACATTGAAGATGTCAAAGAACAAAGTGCAATGATTAGAAATGTGCCAAAACTTGCAAATATTCTTGCTGACCTGATTTTATGATAATCAGGATAGGCTAAACATTCACTATATTAGAAACCATGCATATGTTTCCAGACCTAGTTTTTCCCCCAGGTCTGGTTTTCAGAATGCTGGTAATAAACTAAGCCTGATTTATTATATGACCATCCTGTATGGGAAAAGATTGTAATTTGGGTATCTTTGCTCAACCTTAAGAGATATAGCAGGGGGATGGATGTGGCTCAGGTGGTTGGGCATCCGTCTCCCATATGGAGGTACCTGGGTTCGATCCCTGGAACCTCCCAGTAAAAATTAAATAAAAGAAAAATATAGAAGACACATTTTCCACATTGAAGATTCTGAGGATTGAATCCCAGTGAAGACAGGAGGAGAAGGATGAGAAAAGAGGGCAGGAAATTGATACAGAGAATTGCCCAGCGAATGGACACAGAAACAGTAAAAATAAGTGGTGGTGGGGTAAAAATGGATAAAAGTAAATAAACGAATAAATCCTTTAAAAAAATATATAGGGGAGGAAGATACGGACTATAGTTAGTAGTAATACTTTGATGATGCTCTTTCATGATTTGTTAACAAATGTTTCACAATTCAGGGTGTTTATGGGTGGTGATGTGTGGGAGCCCTGCATGATGTTATGTGTGTTTGTTTTGTAAGTTCACAATGTTTACTGAACACTTATAGTTTATGTATGTTCATGTATGAATGTTATACTTCAATAAATTTTTAGAAAATGTACCGAAACAAGGCAGAAAATATGAGCTGAAATTGAGATAATTCAAGGTGATAAGAGGGAAACTATAATTCTGTTTTTTTTCACTTCTATCCATAGTTGCCAAATTCCTTTGTAATATTATGCATATTTAATTGTAAACTCTATGGATAATCATAGTTAAGATTATAAGAAAGAAGACAACCTGCCAGTATCAAACTGTAGAAAATGAATTTTGTTTTTTAACCAAAAATCCTTCCAAAATTTTAAGACAAATGTCATAAAACTTTCATATTATATTCCACTCCATGAAAATTCTTATAGTGAAAAATACTTTTTCTTAGTAAATGTCCATAAATTATTCCATTGTTTCATTATAATATTTAAATAAGTGGAGAAGCTCTTAAAGTTGCTACTGTATACAATTTCATGGATTACTCTAGTTTCAAGGAACTGGTAGAATGATTCATGTTTGGAAACCCAGCTAATTTCTATCTTAGGTCATCAAATGCTTGGCTTACCATAACAAAAGAATATGTTGTTATTTATTTATTTTATTTTTTCCCTTCTCCTGGATTGAGGGTTCATACAGGAAAACTACATGTTAAAGACATCTGGCTGTTAAAACTAATAATTACTGAGTTATTAGTTACTGTTTTTCCATCTTAGAAAATAAATTTCAACCCAAATTTACTTATATTCACTATTGTATTGCAATTACACTTGGTTTATTTTGGTGTGGTAGCATTAAAAAAATAAAGTGCCGGTGTGATAGACGGGATTTTCAAACATTCACATATATTCTTACTTAAAGCAATAATTATTTTCTTCCGTCACATCAAGTTTATATAGACTAGATGCAACACAGTAAGGAAGATGTTTTTTTCCTGTTAAGAGATATTACTTGACATTTTAGCTTTAATGATGGAAAATAAAAGCAGTTTGTAATGTGTCCAGAATTGCCTTTTCTTTTCACTAACAGAGCGCTTAAGTGTCATGTTAAGCCTGAGGCAGGCCTGTCTAGAATTGTGTTTACTGTATTCCTTTCAAAATGCAGCTCAGAATCTTATCTCTTATCAGTGCATAAAGTCTAACAGATTGCAGACTCAAATTTCCCCTTCCAGGCAATGTTGGGTTTCACTATTGTTTGTCATGACAAAGGTTTTCATGAATTCTACAGCTTGGATTTCTGTCTTGTTTTCCTTAGCATAACCCTCTAGGCGACCAACCAGCATTTTCAACTTCTAGAAATTTCTCAAAATGTTACTACAAAAGCTGCACTTTAAAATTATCTTACTTTTGACTTTTTTTGAAAAAAAAAAAAAAGTTATACTAAGTAGTTTCAGTTAGAATGAAAGGAAGAAGCAATTAAACATTGTCTGCAGATGATGTGACTGTAAATGCAGTTGCCTGAATTTGGTGAAAGC
This sequence comes from Cabassous unicinctus, assembly GCA_029593785.1. Classification (NCBI taxonomy): domain Eukaryota; kingdom Metazoa; phylum Chordata; class Mammalia; order Cingulata; family Chlamyphoridae; genus Cabassous; species Cabassous unicinctus. Next base: position 31,685 of record JAQZBX010007824.1, on the reverse strand, counting down.
AAATATGTTCACAATTCACATTTGAGTTGCAATTTTAAAACTTAGTAGGAGGGAACTATCTTGGCTAACCACACTAGGGCTGGTGCAGTTTCACCTTTTTCTAACTATTCTGGCTTTGATTCTTTTCCTTTAATTTTAACATCTGCATATTTTTCATTCTTTTTCTTAGGGCTTAGCGATGTATCAGAATAATGTCTTATTGTATTTGATCCAGCATTTCTATGTGCTTGTGTGTGTGTATGCATGTGAATATATGTGTGAATTTGGGGAGAGAGGGTTTCATGGCCCATCTAAATCAGTTTATTTCACCTGATGATGGAAGGTATCTCAGAGACCTACTACTGAGATTAGCTTTTTAAAAAATTGAGCTCTAGATCCATATCTTACATTCCATTGCATTTTCCTTAGATTCCCTTTTTTATTCTCTTGGATTTCCATTTAACTCCATTTTATTAGAAATCAAGTCCCCCCTAAGAACTCAAAAATTGTGATACATTCAGACATGGAAAGAAAATTATGCTACAATGTCAAGGAAAACACATTCATTTTTTATTAGTTATAATAAAGGAATTCAGGAAGTCCATAAAAGTGAAGGTAACATTTAAGGTGGCCTATGGGACAAGATGTGATTCTCACCTTCAAAATATGCATCAGAATTATGCAACTTGGCAGGGAAGTAAGCTCCTTGGTTCTAAGTCTGATAAAAGCCCGTCTATCCTTAGCAGCATTTTTCCCTACAAAATCAGGTGGCTTAAGCCACCTCTGCTCCTGCTTGTTGTGTCTCTTATTGTGTTTCCTCGTGTTGTCTGTTTGTTGCATTATCTTGTTGTGTCAGCTTGCTGTCTTGCTCATCTTCTTTAGAAGGCATCGGGAACCAAACCTAGTACCTCCCATGTGGTAGGCAGGTACCCAACTGCTTGAGTTACATCTGTCCCGGGTTCAGTTCCCAGTGCCTCCAGCACACAATGAACAGACACAGAGAGCAGACAGTGAGCACAAACAACATGGGGGAGTAGGGAATAAATAAAAATAAATCTTTTAAAAAAATCAGGTGGCATGAGAGAGTAAATTCATTCTTTGCTGCATAACTCTCTTCCTAATGTATCATTCTCTACATAGGGAAGTGCCCTATTGTGTAAAGGTCTGAAGGTTTCAGTTAGGCACACATTGGCTTGAACTTGCAGCTTCTTTTCTTATATACTAAGTCATATTTGGAAAGTTACTAAGTCTCTGAATTGGCAGTTTTCTCATCTACAAAAAGGGAATAGTAACTCTTACTTCACTGTGTTGCCAGGGTGAGTAGAAAAAAAAAAATCTGTGAAATTACCTGGAGCTGAAAAAGTGAGAGCTTTCCCACTTTTATGGCCCTTCCCATGTGCATTTGTTACTGTGTTTTTTAGGAAGCTTGTAAAAGCTAAAAAATGCATGATTTTATTTCCTTACATTTAGGTATTTAAGAAATTCAAGAGGTTCATAGAAGTCATCTGTTAAGGGTCCTCCATATTTCAGATTAAGAATCATGGCCAAAGTCTTTTGGTCATAAATTTATAGTTCCTTAATTATTAGTTATCCAAAGGCTAAACTAGTATTGCCACCCCATTTATGGTGACCTTACCACACTTTGCTTGGGAAAAAAAGAAGTCTATTTTATAGATTCATATGTTTGCTTTCTTTGGAGGAAATGCTAACTCTACCCCACTCCACCTCTGGAGGGAAAGGATATGGACATGTGTACTCTAATTGCAAAATAGTTGTTCTATCTCATCATGACTTTAGAAAAGAGATCAAACCCAAACTAAAGTATACAAATAACAATATAAGATTGACCCTTTTTTGTCCCCCTTTTCACCTATTATTTAATTCTTAGACATTTGGATTTTCTTTGGGAACGCAATGAAAATAATCTAAGAATATAAAACATTAAAGATATGCATTTTGGTCATTATTCAAAGATGTATTGGACAGACTTTTCAGACTTTCAGAAATTTCCAAGTAGCAGAAAAAATTTTCAAATGCTGATGAAAAATTTAGAATGGAAACCACTATTTGGTCTTCCTTTCCTTTTACCACTCAACCTCTCTCTTTCATTGTTTGAAAGTTCCATGTAATCCCATTTTATAGTAGATTCTTGTTTTACAAAGGACTTGCAGATGCTATTTAGAGTCAGAGGTTAAAAAGAAGTCTTAAATCATTAAACACAGAAGCCTAGATCTCTGAAGTTCAACAAATGTACAAATGTTTACCTGCTTTCCCAGGTCTGAATGATTACATAGTCTATACTTACAGGCTCATGGATTGAAAGAAATATTTCTCACCCCGATATTTTCTTCACATATGTTAAGAGTTTTATGCTCATTCATACTCTACTATTGAAACTTAAATGTTTCAAATGAGTAAATAAGAGTGAAGGTAAATGTAAGGTTTTTATTTTCCCAACCAGACTATTTTGAAGAAAAAATATTTAATTGCTCTTTTTGACTTTTGTTTTAGAATTGGAATTGTGTCAATTTAACATTTAATAAAAATTACTATGACCATTACTACTAAAATGTATTTTTATATCATTGAAAGTGTTTGTAAAAATAAAAAGAACTATATTTTAATGAAAACATATGGGTTCCTCTAGAGAAAAAAAACACGAGTTTTACTTTTTGTGATCGTCTCTGTACCAAACATTAAATTTAAACTTGTTGAAACATTTCACTGTATTAGATCTTTCTTCAAATCTGTGGTTTGCTCTCACCTCCTGCCAGTTGTCATTCCTGCATCACCTTCTTCATGAGACCTTCCCTGCCTATAACATTTCAGTGTGGGTCCCCTCTCTTTACACCACCATTAGAATGTGCTATTACAAGTCACCTGAAAACAATATCCTCTCTGCATAGATTATTTTAGTTAGATTATTAGATTAATAAATAGCTGAAGCATTGAATTTGAAATTGTATTGTTTATGATGTTTCTATAGGAAACTAAACTCACAGTCTGAGGCATATTTGGTGCATAATACAACAGATTACTGAATCTGCCTTTTCAAAATTAAAACAGCAAAGAGAGAATTATGTTCATCTCATATAACATATAGATGCACTACTAAAACCTAGGAGTACTTAACTTTTTATAGGAAAACAAGAATCAAAGACATATCTTTAAATCCAAGTTTTAAAAATAGGAAAAGAAAAATTGCTAAACATGAAATTTTACCAAAATGTCACAGTGACTTTGAAACATAGCAGTTTACAAATTCTACTATATTATTTATAGATAGAATGCCTTTTGAAGGAACTCAGAGAATGCATTTGACAAATCATAGAAAGATACTGACATTAGTAGAGTGAATTCTCAGTTATGGGTAGAATAAATTCCTAATGACTTTGATCAAAATTAAGTTCTGAAACACGAGTCTTATATGCTTTCTGAACTTCCATTTCAAAGCAGAGATTATCACATTAACAGCATTCAAAATTGTATCTACAATATATATAGCAGAAGATCTTCATTATGGATCAACTTTCTCATAATACTTCTGTAATAACGTTTCCTAATTTGATTAATAACTTTACATATGAGTTGATTCAGAAAGATAACTGTAGAGGTGTACATAAAGATAGCAAATATTTGCAATTTAATCTTGTAGACTGAGATCTACAGTTGCCTAGCAGTAGGAAAGTTTCGCTAGAATCAAAGATCAGAAATCATCTTTTATTTAAGCTTTAATAGATTATAGATGTTAAAAATAATAGATGTATATTTTACACTGATTTTTAAAAACAAAAGCTAAATGTATAAGATATTTGAAAACTTTCTCTAACTAATCAAGTTTTTATTTTATGTGACTCAATGGTATTTTCTCACACCAAACAATAAACTTGGTTATAAAACTGTTTAATCATCACCAACATCAACACCAACAAAATGACAGGAGTCTTCTCTTTATTTTGCTTAAACCTAGAATTACCTGATTTACCTCCCCAGCATCTGCCAGCCTGGGAGTTGGCAAGCATAAGCTTTAGCCTCAAATTTAGTTTCAGTATTAGTCACATATTTTAGATGACAGATTTTAATAGAAACTTATTCTCTTCTAAAGTTACGAAATAATTTTACAGACATATAATTTGTCAACTATGAAACAACAGCCATGTCTGGCTTTATAATGTCATGTCAGCTTGAAATAGCAACTCTCTCATTATCTGAGTGTGTTGGTAAACATCATAAGTTTTTAGATGTTTGGTCAGAAAGGATGTAATGTGGTAGAATGAGCACAGGCGTTGAGGTTAGACCTGAGTTAGAATATTGGCTCTATTACCTTTAGCTACCTGACCTTGGGCAAATTCATACGTCATTGAACTTCAGTTTCCACCTATCTTAAAAATTGAGAGAGCAATATCTATATTACTAAGAGGATAAGATTTAAGAATGAATTGTGTTTAGTATGAAGCCAGACATCTGTAAGGAAACCAATAATTAAGAGCGGTCATTGTAGTGGAAAAGGATTTATACAAGTGTTTCAACGTAAGTAACAGCATTTTAGGGACCTGCTCCACATCAACAAATGAATCAATCTGTGGGATTTCATGGACTGCCCACTTAGAGCCTTTGAATTACACAAGACAAACAAATATGGTATTGAGTCCTTTTTTACATGCTTTTCTTTTAAGTTGAAGGCAGTTTTCTATACTTTTCTATCCATGCACATATATGTGTATATATTATGATTTTTCCCCTTTAATTCTTGCTATAAAAATATTAGTATCTGTGTAGTGAAGTAGTTTTTATAAAGCTCAGTTTTGTTCTTATAATAGTATGGTCTATATTATTCTATGAGTTGTGCCTGAAAATACGAAATATTATTTAGGGCTGTGAAAAAGTACCACAACCAGATGGAAGTACTGGGATATGAACTGCTTAGCAAGGGCCTTCCAGATTACTATTATGCACCAGTGGGATTACTTCATAGGAGGGTAGGAACTGGTCCTTTCTTGTTCACAGTCTACCTCAGTGCTTCAAAGAGCCTCTGGCACCTAGTTAGTGGTCAATAAATAGTTGTCTAGTAAGGTAAATAATGTCACACTTTACTCACATGTCCCATAAAGTGCAGCTCAGGTGTCTTACACATAGAGGTAGCAGAAAGTGTTTTTTTGGTTTTTTTTGTTAACATATTCATGGTTAAGGCTATCTTAGAGATGCCCCACAGTTCTAGTTCTTTCCAGACTAATCAAGGCAGGGAGATGAACTTAAGGACACGTTTGAAATCATTCTCCATCACCAAATAAAACTTGAAAACTCCTATCTCTTTAGGTTTCTCTTACTCTCTGGATTTTTCTTTCTCACTTTATCTATTAACTCCTCTTCTTCTAAGCGTTTTCTCAGTGATGACTCTTCATTGCATCTCTGCAGCCCCCTCTCCTGTCTTCTTTCCATACTTCTTTTGTGCTTTTCTCCCCTCTTCTCTCTGCTCCAGCTTCTCCTGTTCTTGGTTCACTCATAATCTCACACACTCGGTCAACACACACTCAGACTTGCATACTCCTTGTGCATCCACCTCTCACACATTCACCTCTCAGGAATCACTTTCAAGGCCTTGGTATCTACCCCATACCTAACAGAGAGTAAGAATTTAACACATATTCAGGGAGCTCATAGGACCAGTATTCTCACAGGTAACTAACCTACCACTCAGAACTGAAATGACTTGTTAATGATCAGACTAGAATAACTTCTTGAACATCTTAGAGGCAGCAAAGGGATGCTTTTCTTGTTTGTGCTTAACACCAAGTTAGGAAAACATTTCACAAAGTTTTATAGGATAAATTCAGTTCATATATTTTCCTTAGTAAAACTGAAAAAGAAAATATTTTTTAAAATGTGAAATTAGTGTTTTATATTTATGAAGCATAGAAATTGCTATCTCACTCTTCTATGAAGGAAACAAGACTGATTAACCAACCATTCATGTTTTAATTTTTAAAGATAAATACTATACTTTTAATCCTAGTATGCCCACATTGTGTGTGAGTGATTTTTTTTCTTTTTAAATAAAGGCTAAAACAACTTTTTATAAGATTAGGACAAAATTCATCTTTCAGAATTTAAAATGCGAGGTGCACACTTATCAAAGGTGGTTGTGTAGCACTCAGATTCTATTTGTTTCCTTTTTTCCTTATTGCTCTGTATCATACATGTCAGCATCCATGATGATTAATCTTAGCCTGTTAGAGTCAGAATAGATTTAGAAGTGTGGAATTGGATGAGTGACCGAGGACAAACACACAGCAAGGAAAAACAATTTCCTGGCATACAACAATTAAAAATAATCTACCCACAAAGCCACACAGGTATCTCTGGGCTTCTAATAATGGCACTTTAAAATTGCACATTATTTGGAACACCACCCTGTATTAATATGGAAAATTAATATGAACTGAAAATAAGCACTAGATTGTGTTAAGAATGTTAAATATTCATATTAGATACCCTTGCAGTGCCGAGATAGATTTTAATCTTTACAGAAAAAAGAAGTCCCGTTGATCTTTCCATAATGTGAAAACTAGAATGAAGAAATAGCAAGTTTTAAAATATATTTATTCCAAGTTGTAATCGGACCACAGGGACTAAAATGCAAATAAATCCTCGAGGTACAAAAAAAAACCCCACCCTATATCCTTAGTGTGATGATTTGAAGCTATGTGGATCCCATAAAATCATGTTCTTAAAGCTGATCCATTCCTGTTGGTATAATCCTAGTGTGAGTAGGGCCTTTTGATTAGGTTACTTCAGTTAAGGGCTTTTGGATGAGGTTACTTCAGTAAGGCTAGGGCAAGAGTGGGAACTAATCCTCTTAATGGAGTCTTTATAAGAAACTGAAAATCAGGTGAAGAGAGAGAGAAAGCCACCAAAGCCAGAAGCTGAAAGCAAGGAAGCCCAGAAGCGAAGGGAGAGACCAGCCTATGCCACCATGTGCCTTGCCATGTGACAGAGGAGTCCATGATGTTGACCTAATGTTTGTGGGGCAAAAATCATAAAAATTGAGTTCCACAAGAGTCTAGAAAGAAGAGCATCTACCCCTGGAGTTGAACGCAAATGAGAGAATCAAATCTGGTGTAAGATGGTGGTAGAAATGTGGTCTGTGAGACATGGAATTGAGTACTGGGCTTCAAGGTGTTCAGATGCATTTAAGGTGAATTAAAATAATAAATCCCACTCTAAGTCCATACCAAAAACATCAAATGGACCACCATTTTATGATTTAGTCTCATGTTTTCATTTTTTCTCCAATTTTATTGAGTTAGAATTTATATACAATAAAACTCACCCAATTCACATGCCCAGTTTGATGAGTTTTGCTAATTTTGTATCATTGGGTAATCACCACTGCAATCAATATATAAAACGTTTCCCTCACCCCCCAAATTTTCTTCAACTTTCCTTCATTTTTCATGTAAGAAAACTGAAATGCAGAGAGTTTAACTGTCTGGTCCAGGGTTTCAGAACTAATTTGTAGCAAAATCTGGATTAAAATTCATTGATTCAATTCACAAAGCTTCTGTTGATAGTTTGAGTAATTAAGATAAAATAATAGAAGATTGAAAGCAAAAATTAGACACCATTTCTACCTTCAAGGAGAAGTGGGAAAACAAGATAGTCAGACAACCAGGTAAAATATAATGCAAAGGAAAATGCCAGAACAGGGCACACCAAGAGGACCCAGAAAAAGACACCCACTTCTTGGGAAGGAGAAAGAAGTCATGGACCATTTCACCTAGGAGGTGACCCTTGAGCTTAGATTCGACTCCCAAAAAACTTTGGAAAGGATTATTTATTAATTCATGCATTCATCCATTCTTTCAAACTATATTTATTAAAGTTTCAGTATGTGTCAAGCACTGCAATAAGATCTGGAGATACAAGGGTGAACAAGTACAGATACAATCTCTTATGATTAGCAATTAGAAGAAGGACATGGTTTGATAGTGAAGAAAGACTTCCTTGGAGAAGTAGCATTTAAGTTGTGATTTACATGAAGGGTAAGAGTTGACAGAATAAAAAGAGAAGAAAAATAGTCTATGCAAAGGGAAAAGATGGAGATGACCTGAAATAGAAGGGAACATTCAGCTCAAAGAAAACCAGCATGGTTGGATCACAGTGATCAATAAGAGAAAGCGACAAAACAGAGCCAGTAAAAAAGGCTGGGCATTTAGTTCATTCAGGATATTGTGCAGTACTTCTCAAACTTCAGCATCAACTCTGATTCACTAGGACTGAAGAAGGGCTCCAGAATTTGCATTTCTAATAAGGTCGCAGATGATGTGCTACTTCCTTTCCTTAAGACAACACTTTCCTTAAGTAGCCCTACTGCAAGACATCGTAAGCATCTGCAGATGGAAGCTTTTTAAAATGGCTTTAAACATGATCTATTTGGATTTAAGAGAACACCCTGGCTGCAGTATAAAAAATTTTCCCTCAAAGCAGAGAGAGAAATCAAGTGCTTAAAATATGAAATGAATTATCCCTTTTATGGACCCCAAAGGATGACATTCAAGTAAGCCTACGTAAGTGATAACTATGTACATTAGAGTGTTGGGGATCCTAAGTTCATCCATGGCATACAGGAGGTGCATTTTTATACAAGTAATCATGATAATTAGAAATTTTACAAATGTGAACAAGTGAAAATTAGATTAGTCCTAGGGGAAATTTTTTCTGAGCCGTATGATTTTGCTTGTTTAAGTACATATATGAAATATATTCAAATTAAGAGACTCAAATTGGTCTGTAACGATTAAATCTTATTAGGAAAAGCAGTGACTGAGAATATTGCCAAGACTGTTCATATTTTCTGAAATAAAGGGTGGTTAATATTGTCAATATATAAAGAGCTATGACAGATGAGTAAGAAAAAAAGATGAAAATCTTAAGACTAAAAGGGCAAAGGATTTGAATTGATAACTCAGAAGAAATAAGGCAAGTGGCTTTTAAATTTATGAACTGATATTTGGCGTTAATAAAATAAATAAATACTGAATTAAATATACTTTATTTCATTTAATAGAACTCGTGAAGATTAAAAATATTACTAACAGGCTAGTATTATGGACAGAGTAGAGAAATAGGTATTTGCCTACTTCATGGTCTTCTAAAGCAGTTACTTTTGAGGATAATTTGACAATATCTTTCAAAAAGGTTTTTATTTTTACTTATTTTTATTAGAGAAGTTGTAGGTTTACAGAAAAATCATGCAGAAAATATAGAGTTCCCACATACCTCTCCCATTATTATCACCTTTCAGAAGTGTGGAATATTTTTTACAATTAATGAAAGAGTATTATTATGATTGTACTATATCAAAATGCTAAATGTGTACATTGTATGATACTGCAACTCTACTTCTAGGATTTTGACTTGCAGGCACATTCACTCTAGCATTCAAATAATTGCCCTCAAATGAGTTTATTACTTTGTTTCTAATACCCAAAATATTGGAGATAATATGAAAGCCTATCAACAGGGAGTTGGTTAAAATATTGCATATCTATTCAATACCATGTAGCTTAAAATGATAAAACTATACGTACTGACATGAAATAATAGTAATAGCTAGCATTATTGAGCACATATGTTTGAAACTACAACTATTGTAGGATAATTATCATCATTACATTTTATTGTTGCGTAAACTGAGACAGAGAGCTTTAGAAAATTGCTCAAAATCATATGGCAGAGATTACATTTAAACCTTCTTAGTTTATATTACACTGACCAAATATATGGTAAAGAGTATATGTTTTATTAGATATATTTATATAATCCATACAAATTGTTTACATTATATTTCTGTAATATTATATATATTTAATAATTAGATGTGGAAAGTTGAGTTTATTTCATGAATCCTAGAAAGATTATGCATGTAAACATCTATTCCTCTGGGTGTGATACCCTTTGATTGCATTAAGGTGTCTTTGATTAGCTTACCTATTAAGATTAGGGCTTTTGATTTGACTATATCAGTGGGCATGACTCAAGTTGAGTCTCTGCCCCTTGCTGCGTCTGATATAAATTGATACTCACACAGACAGAGAGATACAAAGGAAGACAGAACTCTGTCATTTTGATCCTGCCATGTGACAAAAAGGAGAACAGCTGAGGCCCTGGGGAGAGATGAGTTGTTTTGCCTGGTAGCTTACAGCTGAAATCAGGAAGAGAGCAAAATGGCCAAGACAGATGTAGAAGGCCCTATGCCAGCCTGCAGCTGAAATCAGTAAGAAGTGGAGGAGCTGAGCCTGAGAGCGCAAGCTCAGAGGGGAAGGCTGAAACCTTGCTGAGATTGCTCACCATCTTGCTTCAAAACGTGACAGCTGACTTTGGTGAGAAAGTAACTATTATGGTACTTTGAGCTGAACTTTCCATGGCCTTGGGACTGTAAGCCAAATAAACACCCTTTATAAAAGCTAACAACTTTGGCAGACTAATACAATATATAAGTATTTATTATAATATATATGTACACACATATGTATGCATACACACATGTATCTAATTTTGTTTAAGCACATAAGATGCATATTTTTATATGCACATAAATCTCTAAAGGGAAAAATATAAATATGTGTGTTATTATGCTTATCCTAGGAAAGTAAGATTGGAGGTAACAGAACTGTCACTAACTTTCTGCATCTCTGTAATATCTTAATTTTTACTACCACTGTATTACTTTTGTATTTAAAAATGCAAATCTAGACACAAAGTAAAAAAATTGATATCTAATGAAATTAGGTGTCAAATGGAGTTTGTAAACTTTAAAACCAATAAAATTTTTTAAAGTCTCCACCTGTATAGGCCTTCTAAGAGAAACAGGGCATGATTGATCCATTTTGGGTCATCATCGTGATCTGTATGGATTGCCACCACTAAACTGCATTTGCAGTAGTCTGCCCTGATTGTTAAGATATTAAGATATACAGTAAGGACAGCCCTGCGGTCCACTCACTCCATCCACATGGACATGGCCACACTAGCTCACATCATAGCAAGAGGAGAGAATTTCTATTGCCTACTGTCCAATTTAAGTTAGGATAATTAATTTTCTATTTGACAAATGACAAAAAATGAAAGCTATGTTCACTATAGATGTTACTTCGAAAATTAACTCTTGCAGTTAAAATAAGATTACAATTCTTGGAAAACAGTCACTAAGTATTAACTAACCTTTAACATTCTTTGGTCTAACCTTTTCTTTAAAGGCATCTTTATGACTGCTTTACATTGGAAAATAGAAACATATTTATTGAACTACTGTTTGCTATGTGATTTTATTTATTTTACATACTTTTTGATTCTTTACAAGGAAACAAATACAGTAGAAATTATTCCTCATATATCTCCCACCTAAACTCTCTACCTCATGGAGAATATCCAATGATATTAAGTAACGTCTCCAACACCACACTCTAATAAGAGAAAACACTGTTGAATAAACAAGGGTCTATTTGCCCACTAAAATCTAACCAGATATGTTTCCCTATTGACTTATCATTTTCCTCCTTTGGATCAAGTTCAATTTAACTCATGTTTTATTTAGAATATGACTCCTAGTTCAAAAATATACTAGAGTAATTACTCATCATAATTTAATGGGTTAATTAAATGGGTTAATTCATGTGAAAGTTTCTAATTCAGAATACATAAGGGCAAAATTTATTTTTTTAATAAATTGCTGTACATGAGAAAAATACACCAAATGTAAGGTATAGGCTATAGTAAGTAGTACTATATTGAAGATGCTCTTTCATAGTTTGTGAAAAAAGTTTCGCAACAATGCAAGGTGTTTGTGGTGGAGTGATGTATGATGATATGCATGTTTGTTTTCTAAGTTCACAGATTTTACTACACACTTATTGTCTATATATGTTCATGTATGAATAATATACTTTAATAAAATTAAAATAGAAAAAATTTGCTGTACATATTTTAGAGTCAATTTTTAATATTGCTATTAAAATAAAAATAATAAAATAAAAGGGACTGGATGTAGCTCAAGTGGTTGAGTGCCTGCTTCCCACATGGGAGGCTGGGTTCAGTTTCCAGTGCCTCTTTAAAAAAAAAAAAACAAATAAAAACAAACAACAAGCAAAACAAAGGGAAAAACCAACTCAAGGGAGCCAATGTGGCTCAGTGGTTGAGCACTGGCTTCGCACAGACAAGATCGCAGATTCAATCCCCGGCCCCCAGTACCTCAAAAAAATAAATTAAATTAAATTAAATTAAAATTTTCTCTTGTCATATTTCTCTTAATATTGTGTAAAATAATTACATAATTCGGTAGTAAAGGATTATCTTATTTTGTGGCAGTTGTGAAATCTGAACTCTTCCACACTGAGTAGTAGTTTGCTTTACTTTATAGTGTGACTTTTAAAATAAAAGTGTGTAGATAAATTCCTATTTTAACTGTAAAAGTAAAATTCCTTTTTGGAAAAACAAAATAAATGTATTGATAAGTTTTTCACAGTATAATATTAGTGTAAAAGTTTAAATTAGAGTCTTATTTTTAATTAATTTTTGTGTTAAATGCTACTTTTAAAATTGTATCTTCTATTTTAATGTTTTAATAGATTTTTAAATTGATGAGTAAATTCATGTGATTTTTTTCATGTTAAGCATCTAATAATCACTTTAATACTTTCATTGCCTACATGAAGAAGTAAACAAATACTGGATATTGGAAAGGTTTTTATTTTATTGAGTATACTTTTAAAGTTTAGTGTAGACTTTTAGTGTTAGTGGTGACTGCATTTGTTTGTGCAAACAGCATCTCTGAGGAATGAAGTTCTTTGTTCTGTTGGACAGCAGCCCGCTCATTGGCAAAGTCAGTACCTTCCTGCCCTATTATTGACCTCGACTTTGACCTGGCTGGACCACCCTCACTGGAATGGAGGGTAATAAAGTCCTGCGGCTGACTCAGGCCTGAATTTAAGTTAAGCAGAGATAATCAATCAACTAAAATTAAGTGTTGTGGTTTTGTGATGTGGACATTTACTGGGGACTGAGCTGAGATCACCAAACACCATTCATTGAAGTTTTCAGGGCTGTCTCAGGATAGGATCAAGGGTATTTTAACTAGTACTTCAGGAACTATTTACCAGATTCAGAGTAGAGATATATGATCTTCCAGGCAAAACAAAAGAGAAAAAAAAAGAAAATGGACATTCCAAACTAAGAAGATAGACTTACTGTAAACAAGGAGTTAAACAAAAAGACCTAAAAACTCCTTCAGAGAATATTGCATTTCTTAATTTATCTCAAATTTTAATTGGACTAAATTTATTAATATCTCACATTTCTCAATTGATAAGCTGTATGTCTTTGCTAGCCAAAATATTTTGCTTAATACATTTTATTTTTAAATATTAGACAAATGATCATGCTGTGTTTAAATCTACTTTTTAGGCTGTTATCCCAAAAGTCTCGCCCTTTATTCCCACACCCATCTTTCCCTAAGTCTTTTAGTGCTACTGAAGATCAAGATTCTCTTGGTCTGTTTTAAATGACCTTGTCTCCTAAATTCCAATCACACTCTGACCTTTCCCTTTTTAACTTTACCCCTGAAACCCCACATAAGTGTTTTAAAGAGGGGGAAAAAAAAAGAATTTTAACCAGGCAAAGCAAAGCTACATGTAGCAAAAAGCAGGGTTGTTTTATGTGTATAGAGGTTTGAAATTTACCATCAGATGGTTGTCACTAATGAATGTACAGTCTGCCTTGAAGAATAGAACCAAAACAACATTAGCCTGTTTCTCTCTCAAACTGAAACTCCACAGGCTTCTCTAGCAAGCAATTTGGTTGCAGACCGTACGTTAAGATACTTTTAGAGCCTATTGCGTATATGTGGGTACTGTGATTGCTTATCCTTTTGTCTTGTCTAAGACAAGTCTGGTAAGTGCCTTTACAGATTGTATTTTAGGTGCTTTGTAACATTTCCCACAAAACCTATAGCAATGGTATATGCTCTCTACTTATTTGGCACATATGAATAAGTTGATAATGGTTATTCATTTTTAACTATTGCTCTCACTAAGCAGCTTTATTCTTAAAGTCAGCAATCCTACATGATTTGAAAACACGGTGGGCTTTTAAAGCAAATACTATACCATCTCAAAGAGTGAAAATGATTTCTGAGTGCTGTGATAAAAAAAAATTAGGATAGATTTCTCTAAATGACACCCATGATATTTATGTTACTAGACTGTAAGAGTCCTGATTCAGCAAATTCAGGAATCCATATCCGCACCTATAATTGATAATGGTTATAAATTAATCAGAACTTGTAAGTGAGCCTCATCTGATTGCTTTGTGAAGAATGTGTTAGCTCTCTGAGAAGACGCAGTATGTTGCTTCCCCAAGGTTGGTGGACATTATGGAAGGTTTTTCTCTGAAGCCTGAGCAAAATTGTCTCTGTCATCTCCCAGTTCATGCATGAAGTCTGTGAAATAAAAATGCATATATATATATATATATTTTTTTTTTTTTTTAATAAAAACACCTCTCTAAAACTCTGTAACTTGCCTTTACATGTGAACCTGAAGTATTCATCTGAGACATGGCATTTAGTTATGCTCCCATAGGAAGTCTAACCTCCCGCCTCAAATGAGATTAAGATATTTACCCTCTACATGTATAATTCCATTTGAAAACTCTCACTCTCCAGAGGAGGTTACTTTCTAGACCACACACACACACACACACACACACAAATAATTTCGCTAACCTGGAAATTGCTGATTTGTTGGTACTTCCTATGAATATTTCCATTTAAAATGAGATTATAAATTTGATTGCAGTTTTGAAAGGAAAAATTTTTAGCAAAAAAGACATTTCTGAGAGTCTCTTACTTATTGTAAACTTATGTCTTCCTCTGTCTTCCCTATCATACAACAAATGTATTCTCATTGTTTAAAAATAATAAATAATATAATTAATAATGATGAATAAAAATAAATAAGTAAGCCTGACTCTTATTTATTTTTTTAAATAATATTTGGCTTTTCAGATATATTTCATGAATATAATTTATTAAGTAGAAGAGCTGAGCACACTCAAGATATTAACTAGGTGTATAAATTTGTATATGTCACAAAACACTATGGGCCTCACTATTATTTTTTAAATTATTTTAAAGGGTAAAATTAAATAACCTCAAAAATTCTTCAAGGCTTCCAAATATCTTGGGATTCTTAAAATGAAACCAAGATGGTGAAACAGCCTTTAGTAATTTAGTTTTTGCTTTTGGTTGATTTATCATGTCCTAATATTAATTCAGAAAAAAGGATGCAATGTCTTCCTGTAAAGTCTGACATTTATTTGATGAAGTAAGCTCATCTATATGCTCAATAGGATTATTTTCTTTCACACAACTTTATAAATTTAGGGTCCATTATTTTTTAGATTTTAGGTTTTTCCTTCTTATTTTAAATGTTTAAATAGTATGTCTTGCTTTCAAGAGAATAATCAGTATATATATGGGGAGTCATATAATGTAAGCTTTCTCTGGAAATTTTTATAATTTTAGTCTCTCAGAAGGCATGCACACCTACACAATGTGAGCTATTACTCAGGGTTTAGTTTACAATTTTTCAATTTGTTTTTAATTAGTTTCCAGTACTTTTGTATGATAAATTATAGTCTTGAGCATTCAATACACCTATGACCTGGAAGTTATACAAACCCAATTAAGGGATAAAAAATTCTACTCTTTAAATAGTAATAAAGGAACACTTTAATTTAATCTAGAATGAAGCAGGACATGCAAAGGTAATTTAGGCATTTAATAACAAATCTTAATAAAATAAAGTTATCAAAACATGCTTAGCATATAACATTAGGTTTGTAAATTATGGAAGGAAATATAGAGTAATATTTGCTGTATTTGAATTTCTCCAGATTTCAGCAGAGCAACTCTAAGAATGGCACTTAAGTTTTGTTTTGTCTTGTTTTTTTAAATTACTCAATTAAAAATTCCTTCAGAAATAGAAACTTAAATAAATAAATCATATCTATGAAAATATAGGAGTGTATTCATAAATATGCACATTCATTCACTATTTATTGAATGCCTACTATGCCAGGTGCTGAGCAAGGTATGAACAATACAGCAACTAACTAAACAAACAAGGAAGTCCTTGTTCTCATGAAATTTACAAAAAGACTAAGTATTTAAAACATATATACACATATATGTAAACACAAACATATATGTGTGCATGCATGCATGTATGTATAGATGTATTATATAGAATTCCAAAGGAGTTGCATTTATACGAAAAAGAAAGAAATTAAGTATAGGAAAGAAGTTAGAGGGTACTTCAGAGTACTATTTTACATTGAGAGGGCAGGGTATCATTTGAATAAACATATATTTATATATGAGTATATATACAGCAGATAATTATATTCAGATAAAGCAGGGTTTCTCAACCTTGGCACTATTAATATTTTAAACCAGATAACTCTGTCTTGTGTGTACTGTCATGTGAGCTTTAGGACTTTTAACAGCAGCCCTGGTCTTTACCTAATAGATGCCAGTAGTTCTCACCCAGTTGTGATAACTCAAAATGTCTCCAGATATTGCCAAGTGTCTGGACAAAATCATTCCTTTTTGAGAACCACTGAAACAAAGTAAATGTATATATTTAAATTTACCAAACAATTATTTAGTTTTTTAAAAATTGTTCATGTATTGTGCTATGCCTTAGAGGATACTGAGAAGTATAAAATGGGGTCTTTCATATAATTTTATATACTAACTGCCTTGGTTTCCTTTCTTTTACTTCCCTTTTCCTCTGTGCTTCTCTCTTTACAATTCTCTGATTTATATGTCTACATATCTACAGTTGTAGCCATATGCCTGTATTTATGTGTCTATAAACATATAAATGAAAATGATGAAGCAGCTTTATTTTAGAACTGCAATTATAATGTGGTATATAATAATTAAACAGGTTCATATATTTCGATAATGAAATTAATATCAAAATGGGAATTTTGGTAATAAGATTGGTCACAATTCAAACATCAATGGCTAAAATGAGCAATTCAAGAGAATTACCTACTCTGTGGCAGAAAGGAGTTAAAAGAATGAACATATGTACTAGTGAAAGAGTGATGAAAGTGTAACAATAAAAATGGATGAAGGGGAGAATTCTCCTTTGGACATGATGTAGTAACTGGTGCTGGACTTGTTCCCCTAAGAAACCAACTATAAAATATGTGTACAAACTCTATCAGGTCACTAATTTCAGGCAGTGGAAAACAGGCAACTTAGGACTAGCATCCCTGATGGAAGAAAAACACAGGTAATCAGCTACATGTTAGCTCTAAATTTTTGCCTGTAGATACTTTATGAAGTGCAGTGTAGATATATGGAGCCTCAGTGGGACAGGCAGACTCATTGAAGTGAGTTGGCAAATTAAGTTTGTTTCTGAAACAGCTGAAATTTGCACAGAAAGGGGATTCAGAAATTAGGTGTGGTGTGTCTTCCCGGACTTGGCTAAGGGCAAGTTTTATACATGTGCAATGTGCAAAGGGATACTGAGAGAGGGAAAGACCAAAGATTGTATGAGGCTGGGAGACATTAGATATTTTGACCACACAGAGCAACTCAGGTATTCATTTGAGAACACAGAAAGCCCTTAGTGGTAAGATCCTTGTGCTATAAAGTAAGGGATAAGACCTACAAATAAGTGGAAAATGTATAATAGATCTAACAAAGAATTAACCAAGCCTGAATGAAATTCCTTACCTTTTAAAGTAAGATAGCATTATCAAAGCATGTTTTTATATTATGTGCCACACATACAATAAAAGATTACTAGGCATAAGAAAAGTAGGAACCTGTAGCCATACCAAGAAATAAAATAGCCAATTGAATCTTGAAACAAGACTCCAACATAGCCCAGGTAATATGTTCAAAAAGTTGAAGGAAAAGAGTAACAGAATGAGTGACCAGGTAGATAATCTCAGCAGATAAATAGCAAAACAAACAAACAAACAAACAAAACTCTAGAAATGAAAATCTACACTGGATGTACTTACTAGCAAATTAAGTTCTGCACGAAAAATTGTCAGTGAATTTGAAGATGGATTAATAAGTTAGTGAAAAAAAGATTGAAAAAAAAATGCACAGAGGCTTAGGGACCAATGCACAATATTAATGCTTATAACATATATAATTAGTATATATCTGGGTATAATGAAAGTCCCAGAGGGAAAAACACAATGGTGCAAAAAAATTATATTCAATGAAATAGTGGCTGAAAATACCCAAACTTACAAATCCAAGAAGCTGAACAAAATTAAAGCAATAGAAATAAAAAGAAAACCCCACCTAGATATGGCATGGTCAATCCAATAAAAACCAAAATAAAGATGTCCTAAATCAGCTAGAAGAAAAGGACACATTACATACAAGAGATCCACAACACAAAGGATAGCTGACTACTCATCAAAAGCAATGGAGGCCAAGAAACAATACTAAAGTTTCTGAGAATTGCTTTATAGAAAAATACAAAGCAAAAGGTTAGATAAATAAACCATCAAACCATAATTATATATAAAACAAGAATATTCTTCAAAATGAGGGATATTTCCAAATTAACAAAACCTGAGGGAATCTGTCACAGCAAATATGGAATTTTAAGAAATGCTAAAGGAAGTTCTGTAAGCTGAAGATATTAAAATTAGGATCAATATGAAAGAAGGAAGAGCACTAGAAGTAAAAAAAAATATGTAAGTAAATATAAAAGACTATATTTTATCTTTCATTAATTTCTTTAAAAGACAACTTCATGCTTAAGGAAAAGAATAATATTATGTTGTGGTGTTTATAATGTATATGGAAATAAAATATATGACAACAATAAGAAAAGGTATGGGAGGTTAAATGGATGATTTTTCTAATTAGTTTAGCTCTAATTAAACTTGATAGGTTGTGTTACATTAAAGATTATGTCACAATCCCTTAGAGTTATCACTACAAAATGAATAAGAAGTGTAACTAAAAAACAATAGAATGAATAAAAGGGGAAATGAATAAAATATTAACTTTATCACACCCCTCTCAAAAAACAAACAAACAAACAAACCAGGAAATGGAGAAGAGAAAACCAAAAATAGGTGGGAGGGGAAAAAAAACCCACATGTAACAAATTAGTAGACTTAAACCCAGTTGTGTCATTAATTACATTAAACATAAATGGTTGGTTAAATATTCCAGTTAAAAGGCAGAGATTGCCAGACTAAATTTAAAAAGCAAGGATTAAATATTTTATTTATGAGAGATATACTTTAAAAATAAAGACAAGCTTGAAATTAATTAATTAGCTAATTAAAAACAAATAAGATATCATATTTAAGCAGGAAGTATAACAAATCTGTTATGGCTACATTATTATCAAAAACATAGACACAAAGAAACAAAATATTACTAGAAATAATGAAAAAGTTCATTTTTACTGAAAGACATAATAATCCTAAATTCTTTTACCCATAATAACAAAGTTTCCAAATCAGGAAATAAAAGTCACTGGCTCCGAAGTATAAATAAATAAATCCATAATCATAAGAATCTTTACATTCTGCCCTTAGTAACTGATAGAACCTTTTTTAAATAAAACATATAGAAAATTTATAAATATCGACCAACCACCAATATTTATAAAACCTTACACCGCCCAAAGCAAAAATATACTTTCTTTTCAAGAACAACCATAATTATTAAGATAGACATAATGATAGACCATTAAAAAGTTGCAATAAATTGTGAATATTTAATATCTTACTGAAAACATTATATGAGTTATATTTTAAATGAATTTTAAATGAATAAATCCTCAAATATTTGGCCATAATACATATACCTAAAAAAGACACACCCAGAATATACAAAGAATTCAAATCAACAATATAATGACAACCCATTAAAAAATGTAAACATTGTTTTTTTCACCATTTCAAAATTTACTTCTCTTCTGTTCCATTCTTTCAGGGTCCTGTTCTCCATAGGATGAGACTGTAGTTTTTAAATTACCCTATCTGAGCCAAGGAGATAGTGCCTAATAATGCTGCCATTATTTTAGTGCATGCATTTGCACTGTTTGTGTTAGCAACTTAGCGAAAAATGTATCTTAAGAAGACAAAACAGGATGACTCCAACAGTAAAGACTTTAAGCAAGTCAGAGCAAGATTCTTGAAAGTTTGAAAAATAAGAACCAATATTGAAGTTTAGAAATAAAAGTCTAATAATATCTTTGACAAGAAAAGAGGAAAATGTGCTAGACATAGCAGTGGGCTGATTAACATAATTCTTTCCAGGGTATTCTTCTGTACTAAAGAGGTAAATTCACAGGCAACAATGATTTCACTAATGGAAAAGAAAGAAAATAATGAACTAAAATATTGAACTGAAATTGTTAGAAAAAGAATAAGGATAATCTGAAGGAAAAAAAAAATACACAAGAAACAAACAAAAAAAAAATCAGGAAGATGGTGAAATAAACACATATAAATCTAAAAAAAATAGAAAATGATAGATGGGTAACAGATAAAATGATAGGCAGTTACAAATACATACATTTAGAGGTAAAGAAAGAGAAAATAGTAGGCAACATAAATTTAAAAAATAATTGGATATGAGAGAAAAATGTAACATTTTTTATTATGGTGATTCAAATTAGATAACTACATAATTTGCAAAATTATTTGTTGATACACTTAAAAACCTCAATGAAACAATTTTTACAAAAATAACTGCATTCCAATATTGATATAGTAGTAGAAATAAATTGGAAAATCATATCTGTAACTATTTTCTTAATGGATTAACTTTGTGAAGTCAAAAAACAGATAATTACAATGCTTAAAATTTATCCCAGACTACAAGAAATGAAAAAAAAGTAGTCATTTCACTGAGAAAATATTGTCTTGAGTATGAAAATGTCTGAGATGGCAAATGTATGTATTAATGCTACTTTTAAAAAATAATAGCATATGGGAAAATAATAATTACATAACAATAAATGGGACATAAAATATAAGAATTTTTTATCATGATTCAGGAAGGTATTCTAGGTTTTTATACATGACTTGATATTTTGAAATATAGAAATAAAAAACATAATGGGTGAAATTAACATAGCATATTATTATCTCAGAAGACTCTATAAGTAAAATTAATATTAAATTCAATAATTCCTCATTTTCTATGATGGAAAGTATTTCAAACTTATTGCCAGCATTTTAATTAATGGTAAAGCTGGGGTATAGGTTAATTAGCTGTGGTCCATGGTTGAATGTCAAGGCATCTATGAATTGGTTGCAAAAGTATAAAAGGGAGAAGAAAAAAATTATTTTTAACTTAAATATTCTTCTGTTGCTTAGAAAATTGAATTTTAAACACAATTCATATCATATAATTCAGATAACACTTTATTGTTACCCACCAAAGAAATGTGTTGTGGTATGAGACTGTGATGTACACAGCCAGATAATACACAATCACCATCTTTTTTTATTTTAATATATATAATCCTTTCCTATTATAAGACTAAAGGAAAATTTAACCTGTCAATAATTGTTGACTTCTGGTATTTGTTTAAAGTGACTCTACCTAAGTGGGAAAACAGCAAAAGACAAGGCAAGACCAGTCCTGTGTGTCCGTAATTTGCATTACCTAAGGCAAAGTAATGCAAAATTTTCAGTTCTGCTTGTGAGGCAAATAACATTGGAAATTTAGTAGAAGGAGCAACTTAGACTTGTCCATGAGACCGTATGGAATGTTTTTTTTGTTTGTTTGTTTGTTTTTGTTTTTTAGGGAAGAGAATTATTTACTAAAGTAAAGAGGTATTTGTCCCATTAAGAGAATCTTGTCTTGGAGTTTTGTGTGTCCTTTAATATTCTGAAGCAGACAGGTTATGGAGTAATTATAGCTTTTCCTCTTCTCTTCAGCAACTGCTGATTCTCAATTCCTCATTTCCTTTGGTTATATATAAGCTAGGCCAATCAAACAAGAATTTCAATTTCATGATTATTTTCTACTGAAGACATGAATTTAACTCAAAGAGTCTTGGAGAAATGCAGTGATACTTGCCATGACATGTTGGATAGAAGCAGACATCCTTTATTTGGGGGGTTCTGTAACCCTTCATTATAGGAATTGCCCCTCCCTGTGGTGGTCTGCCCCACTACCTCAGAGGGAGGCACTTCTGCTCAGGCTGCCCAGTAGTGTACTCCTTCCCCTTGACATAGCCATCAATCTAGGTTGGCCCTGCAAGATATAGATGAATTTAACATTTAAATGTTGGATCCAGCCATGGATTCAAGTTCATCCCCTAAAACTTACCAGTTAGGTAAAATATTTTTTTTTCCCAATTTAAGGTAGATTGCATTGTATAAGTAGTTCTGAAGTAAAACCCTTATTATTCTGAATTAGGATTGTCAACACTTGTTGCCACAAATTAATAAAAATCAGGTAAAAAGATTATCATCATAAAAAAACAATGTGAATTTTTAAAAATTTTTGTAGAAGCATAATTTTTATTTAATTACTGACATTTGCTTTTAGTAACAATAAGTAATTGTTTAAAAATAATAATTCAAAATCCAATTAATGAAACACAGTTGGAAAATGTAATAGTATGCTTATGAAACCTTTTTAGTAGAGATGACATAATGCAATTAAAAGAATGGTGGACATATTTGGTAATGCAAAAACACATTTATATAAATTAATCAAAATAGGAGGATATATTGTAGAAAATATATACAACTACTACTAAGACTTAGTAGCTAGATTATATATAAACCAAAAAAAAAAAAAAAAAGCATAATAAAGACCTAAAAAATCACTAAGAGCCCTGGATCAATAAATGAACAACACATACATTTTACAAAAGAAGAAGTGCAACCAGCAGCAATAACAAAAAGTATGCAAAACTTATGACCATTATGAATCTAGGGAAGGCAATAAAAGGAACCATGAGGTTTCACCCAGTCAATCAACCAAAAAACAAAAAACAAAGGGAGGAAACAGTGAAAACTGATACTTTTTTATATTACTGATGGCATTTTCAATATATATGGCATTTTTCAAGGATATTTGTCAATATGGTTCAAGTGCTAGAAACATAGTAATCTTTATTCTCATTATAGCCCCAGAAGGATGTCAACATTTTTTATAATTTTGAAAAATTAAAAGCAAAGTAAGTGTGCAAACATAAAATTTTATTAAATCAAGATATGTCCTCTATATCTATCTACAAGGAATACCTTGCAGCCTTTTATAAGTATGGCTTTGAAGACATCAAGCCATGGGAAAGTTGATATAATCCTGAATGGAAAAGTAGTAAATAAATGATAAGCACACTATGGCAATATCTATGTAATTATTCTACAATTAGATACTGTTAGTACTTGTATTTAATAAATAGCAGCAGACAATTGGTTACCTTTAGAGATAAAAAAAATTGTTTCTGCATTTCTTATGATACAACGAAATTGCAACAAATAACTTCAGGCACAAAATAAAGCCTAACATCTAGAAAAATATAGCATAATAACCATTTGTTTTGGGGTCGTGAAAGACTTGCTGAACTTGAAAGTGTTGAAACAAAGGAAAATATCATAGAGTCCATTACAAATATAGATATATAAACTCCTATTATCCAATGGAAAAATGGCTAAAAAGAAAGGTAAGCATGCAGAAGGAAAAATATTTGAAACAAATGGATAATAAAATTGCTAGTCTTAAAATAAGAGTAACTAAAAATTTTTAAAATAAATCTTGAGATTCCAGTAGATAACCAAAACAATTCATAAAAAGGAAATAAAAATAATTAATGGATATATAAAAAACATTCAGCTTAACATTAATAAAAACAATCAATAAAAATGAAATACTTCCTTTTGTTTCTAAAATTAGGGAAGGCTTAAATAATTATATATAATGCAGGTAAAGGTAGAGTCAGAGAGGCACTGACAAAAGACTGAAGGTATTAACAATTAATAAAACTTTTCTGGAAAGCAATGTGATAAAATATATCAGCCCAGTACTATTAAAATCTATTCTAAGGTAAAAACCTTAAGACAGTTACATATTTTGTCATGACAATGTTTATGGTTAGTAGTATTTAGATGGAAAAATAGCATAATATAAAACATTACATGAGTGATATAATAAATTATTGTGCCCATATGATAGAATATTATGGTCTCTAAAAACTGTAAGTTTAAATATTCAACTGAGATACTTAATAGATTGATCAATCTAATAATTTTAATTTAAAAGCATCCATTAAATTTCTAATGATGCTTTTTCTCTGACTTTTGTATGTATGGTAAAAGTTAGCTCATTCTTTTCTACAATTTTTTATATATGATATACAGGTACTGCTTTAGGATGGTGTGTTTTTTTATGATTTGTTAATATTGTACTACAACTTTTATAATACACTCATAAAACAGACATGAAATGCTATAAAAACATGTGCTTCAAACTCCCACAATTTCTACATGCATGTTTTCTGAATTCTTAGTTCCAGCTCCAACAGAAAAGTGTCCTTTGTAGAGTGAGTGACAAACTGACAATATTAGTTGGGCCTCAATTTTTACACTGCCTTCTTCCATTTTTGTGATAAAATATCACTTGGAGCAGCAGGAATAATATTATAAGGACCACTGAATGTAGTCGAATGCATATTATTGGCTTTTTATTCCCTTGAACATGGTTTTTACAAATCAAATATTATAAAAGCAACCCACCATAAACCTCCTCTTCTCTACTGCTCTTGAAACTACAATGGAAAGGGAAAAAAAAAATCAGGTAGCTGCAGACAGCACTCAATCAGAATAAATAATTCACTCCAGAAGGATGCTATGTTTTGCAACGAATACAACTATGAATGTAGGTACCTGGACAAGGAATACATTCTATAGAAAATATGTACTACGTTGCCTCCAAATGGGTGGTAACCAAGCTCACTAGTAAAATAAATATCTGTGGCAAATGACACATACCTATTTAATGACACCGTGAGTTCATGTGAAGTTTGGCAGTGTAATAAAAGTCTTATCTCTTGCTTTCACTGCTATTGCACAGATTTAAACTGCTGTCTCAGAGGCAGTTTTACTATCTTTTTCAATCTACCCCATAAAAGTGAGACTTGATTTGCTTAGCATGAGAACAGATCAATAAAAGCTAAGTTATACAGCAGATTAGATCACTAACTCAGAGATCAAAGATGTTAAATACAACTTGTATAGGAAAACTAGATCAAAAGTTGAGCTCAGACACACTGTACATATTTGCAGAACTCAAAATAGCCTTTAATCTATACCAACAATTTACCTTAAGTCTTGTCATGGTCATTTTATATTGCAGTAGTTTACACATGGCAGACAACATTTTAAACGTACACAATGTCTATATATTTTAAAGTTTTGTTTCTACTAATTTTCTGAACTATCCTTCTAAAACAAAGCCTGGAAGAGAATGGTGTTCATCAAAGCACTAAAGTTGTTGTGAAGCTAGTGCATACTTTTAAAATAGCCTATTAACGTTATTAGAATTATAAAGTTAGATTTTGTTACAGAAAACAAATAGCATGCTACTTAAATACATTATTGCTAATTTACCATCTAATTTTATTATTATAGTAAATCTATCCAGACTTTTTGTTGAAATGAGGAAACTTGGTCTGTAACTCACAGTTGTGATTTTGTTGAATTGTTCTATCAAACTGCACAGTTCTGTGAGTAGTTTCAGAAATTGAAAATGATCTCTCACCTTGCCATCCTCTCCCCACGACAACTGAGCCCCACTAAGAACATGTATAGGTACTTGTGTGATATATTCCCATATTTCCTCCCATATATAGAAGATGGGAGGAAAACAAAACTACAACAACAAAATCTTCACGGTAGAGCCTCCTACTGTGAAAGTGCAGTGTCCTTAAATGTTTTCACCATAGCATATTGATGACCCTTTAGAAAAAATCCTACTACACATGCTCATTTAAGTAAAACTTTGTAGCTTATAGCACAGAGCCCATCCCCTACCTCCGCTCTCTCAGATTATATCTTCTTTCCAGCATTGTGATGGGACTTAAATTTTGTAGCTCATGACATAAGAGCTCTGATTGCCCTGGAAACGTCACCTGCTCCTCATTCATATATTGTCAAATTCCCCGCTGCCTTTTTAATCACTCATTTGGCATCCTGATGTGCTCCTCTTTCTTTTCAATGTTTTTCCAAGATGATCTTCCCCCCAAATGTGAGAAACATTGACATTGAAGTTCAATGAAATAAAGAAGAAAATAAATATTGTTCATCATCACATCACCCCAAATAATGGTATTAACATTTTAGCATTTATCTTCTCATGTTTTCTTTGCATATATAGATATATTCCAAAATCAACATATGCATGTTTTTTTCTCATTTAACTAAAAATGATACAGTAATTAACACATTGATTTTATAAGTGTGTGTTTTTATGTGCATGTACACATATATAAAATTGTTTACACATTTAAACACATGCACAGGTATTTTTTGACAATGCGCAAACACTTTTAATTAAAGTAAAAGGAGGGGAAACAAGTGAAATTGTTGTTGATATCTATTAAGAAATATTGTCTTAATTTTTTTGCACTGTAAACTGGTATCTTAGTAAAGCTATGCACTCTTCTTCAGAATAATTGCAAAAACAAAATAATAGGTAGATAGGTAAGTAAATATATAGCAAAAAAAAAAATCAATTACACTGAAATACACTAGTATATTTGAACTCCATCTGGAAAAGACAAGTTATATTACTAATGAGGACCTTAGGCATTAAGCCTTAAGCTTAAAGACACATTATGTTAAAATTAAAGAACCTGAGAAATTCCTTACATACTATCCTGAAAATTTCATCTCTCAATGCAGGAAAACATTATGCCTTTCTTATTGAATAAATCCACCTTTCCCTGAGCACAAACATGGTTTCTCTACAATGCCAATCTGACCACACAGCTCTTAAAATTCTTGTGACTCCCTATCATTCCACAGGGTAAAGTACACGTACCTAGCATGGCACACAAGTATTTTAACACTGTCACAATTGTATGTTGCCCTTTTTTAAAAAAAAGTTTGTACATAAGAAAGGTAGTTATATTATTCACAATAACCAAAAGTTGGAAACAACCCAAGTGTTCAATTACAAATAAATGGATTAACAAATATGGTACATACATGCAATGGAATATTATTTGGCCATAAGAAGAATGAAGTTTTGAGACATACTGCAAAATGGAAGAATCTTGAAATATCATACTGAATGAAATAAGCTAGACAGATAAAGAAAACTACTTTATGATTCACTTATATGAGTTATCTAGAAATAACAAGTTCATTGAAACAAAAAGTAGATTAGAGGTTATCAGGAATTGGGGATCGGAAAAGAAGTTGCTGCTTAATGCATATAAAGTGTTTGAAAATGTTGGAAATTTTTAAATAAAACTAACCAAAGAATAAAGAAAAATAGCTAGCAAATTACCATATATATTCATTAACGAACTAATAAAACTTTTCTATTTTTTGGAAAAATTGCCAATTTATATCCCAGAATATTTAGAACCAGGATAGAGTCTGGTTAAATGGTACTATTAATAAAGAAAATAATTTTCCTTTTAAATGTGAAATCATGGATGATACTGCAGTTTCAGGAAAAAAATATAAGAATAACAACATTTTAAAAATTCAGTAAATAAATGAAACTTTAAATTGCAATGAGCCAATTGGTTTTCAGCACTTTAATCCTGTGTAATCTTTGGAAGTTGGAAATATGATAGAGTGCCAATAATATTCATGCAGTTGAAACATAAAATTGTGCATTGTGGTTTATGTTCATTTTATATACTAATCAAACTGCCAGTACTTTGCACTAGCACTGACTTTTTAAAAAATACTTTAGGTATTTTTGCATAAATTATGTAGCTGTTTTATGTAAATCATAGAATCTAACTGTTATTATTGCCTTTTGCACATGGGTTTCATAAATTTGCTTGATCTCTTGGAAGAACACTCATAAAGAATGCAAGGAAACCATCGTTGTGGTAATGATTAAAAACAAAAAAGCTCTAGGTTTTTACTTAGTTTTCCTAAATAAATATGATCTTGCAAAACATGATCAGATAGATTTAGTTATGGGAAAAGGTATTTTGAGTTTCTAATACTTGCATTAAAATCTGAGGTCCACTAAATATCCATGGTTTCAATAAATTTAACGACAGCCTGAAAAAGACATGAATCCTTAAGGAAAAGAAATAAAATACCAGGGAGAAAAATCCCCCAAGATGAATCTTTTCTCCCTTATGTAAAGTAGGTGTAGGTGGGTGATCTTGGAATAGGTTCTGACAGGCTGCAGCCATGAGGCCCAATTGTGGTCCTTTCACACGTTACTTTTACAGTAAATGTTGCCACAGAAATGGGGGGCAAACTAAGAATTTTCAGTTATCTTTTCATGATCTCATTCAATTCTAAAAAAAAAACAACTCTTCTTCTAAGGCAAACATTTAATCGATGCAATAAAAACCCCGTACTTTCTTCAATTATATTTATAATCCTTTCCCCCCTTTATCCATTAAACTGTCTGGTCTCATTATTATCCATAAAAGTAGTCAAATTGATAATGTAATTCATTTCCTTCCTTTATATTCACGAATAATCCTGATTTTTATTTAATATTTTGGTAAAAAGCTACAACTAATTATTTATGGGCATGTATTATTTTTACTGGAATTATTTATTTATTTATTTATTTATTTTCACTTTCTAAGTTAGAGATGTCAGTTCTTCCTTTTAGCTAATAATTGGCATGGACATGATGAATAGTCTTTCCTGGGCACAAACTGTCATTTTGAATCTACAGGATTTCACAGTGGTGTTAGAGGGTGGCGTCCTGATATGTTTCTCAAAAGGATTTACTATTAAGTATGAAGTTATCAGGAACAAATGCAACATGCAAAGGTTATAAGAATCGTTTCATAAGGAAAATCAAAGTTAGATTCTGATTTTGATTTTCCAAATTTTCATTACAAACATTCCATTCCAAGTTATTTTGCAGATTCCCTTCAGTTTGAAATTGGATTTGGAAATATAAATGACATAAATATCATGTTATATTGGGGACATCTCAATATTTACTCTAAAAGTCAAGTGAAAGCTGGGAGTCAAATAGGCAGCTGAACTAATTCAGGAGGAAAAAATGACTGTACATCAACTGCCTGAATATTTCACTAAATAATCTGGATTTTAATTACATATCCTTCTCCTTTTTCATATTTTGATCTAATTTTAGTTGCATATTAATTATAGTTGCTATAAAAAAGAGTATGTTAAACAGGTGTTCATTACCAGTTTTATTACTTGTTCATAAGTTGTCTATAAGAAAATTCTTTTTAATGCATATATGTTATGACGAAGTATCATTTTATAAAAGAAAGTCTTTGAATCAATTAAAAAGCATGGACATAGTAATTCAGAATGTCTTAGTTTGCAATAAACATTTACTTACTCTGATTATTACCATTCCAATCAGTGTGTCTGCTGGCAGATATCAGCACATTGGTAGTGATCTCCATGTATATTTTTTAGCATTAATCAGAATTATGAGGATTAGGGATCTAGATCTTAAATCTATAGGTTAAGAAGAAAAAACTCAAGTGAAGGGAATATTATTGGAATGCATAAAAGAAAATGGAGGGAAGAGTCTGGGCTTTCAATCTATGCTTTAGGGCGCTGTGTAAAAAGGAAGGGAGTGACAAAGTTATTTTAAATGACATTAAAACCTAGTTTGATGGTTTAGATTAAGATTAAGATTAAGATTCCAGGGTACATCTTTTACATACATAAAGTATGTATAGTTCACTGTGTGGAAAATATTTAGAATCAATCAGAAATACGGGGTCAATTAACATTCTAGGGGCATTTTAATTTTCTTTATTTTGCTTTTGACAATTTCATTTTGCTGCATGCTAAATTGGATGCTAATTCCTCACACTAATCTATATTCAAAAATTTAGAAGGACCTGAGGGCAATAATAATAGTAATAATAACAATGTTAATACAAGGTTCTTAGGCTTCCCTTTTCTGGTAACTTACTATGAGCCTTGTACTATGCAAATTCTTCTACATGCATTATATCATTTCATTTTCACAAACCCTGTGAGATATTATCAATACCTTCAGTTTACATATAAACAAAACTGATAGGGAAAAAAATTCTCCAAGTCACACAGCTAATAATAAGCAGAACTATTATTAGAGTCAGATTATTTGAATCCAAAGATGATGCATTTTCACTGGAATAAGGCAATGGGAGAGGTTTGGGGAGTAACACTACACATGGCAAAAGCATTAGCTTATAAAATTAGTGAAATAAATTAGTCATAACATTGATAACAATACCAAGTTAATTAATCCAAATGCTCTGTGTAATTAGTTGATGAATATTGAGGGCTTGTGCTAAATTTCCCCAAACCTATGTTGCTATCAAACTCATTTCCATTTTGTTCTTTCAAGTTGACAACAAATAGATCTGCTAGACTTTAAAAGTAATTGTTTTAGGGAGAGCTTTTTTTTATATAGATAATTTTAATTGATATGCTTTCTATTAAAATGTCAATTAACCTTGATTTTCATCCTTTATTATTTAAAATAGGTACTGAATAATTTTGTTGCAGATATAAAACTGCAAACCTCTAATGAGGTAAATTGCTTATGGAGCTTCTGCTTAATTAGTTCAGGCACTTGCTGTCACTCCTAATTAGATAACTAAATTTCCTACCTTTGTAAAATACCACATTTGGTATAAACTTAACACTGACAGCCATTAGCTTAACATCACATGGCTATATTTGTGATTTCACTTACAGAAATTTTGCTTTGTAAACATTTCACTCACATTTTAATTTCAATATGTACTGCATTACCTTTCTTTTTTTCTATCAAATTATGATTTACTCAAAAGGACCTTATTCATATTCTGTTTATTTAATAAAGATTGATTGTTAGCTTTTGGGTTTATTTTGTATTATGCAATCAAAACACTTACTTAAGACTTGCATGAAAGATGTATACAAGAATCTTAAGTAGCATCTTTAAGTGAAACATCTTTGCTACACCTAAGATAAATGTTTCATCTCTGCTGTTTTTTATTTCTCATCACTCTCATTTCAAAGTTCTGGTGAAAATTCATTGTTCTCTGATGAGTCTAACTTAATTTAAATTACCCTTTTATTAAAATCCAGTTTTTAGCTTTCATATTAATTATTTCCCTTGGTTTGTGTGTTTTTCTTTTCTTGATATTTCAACATGGTATGATTTGACAAGCAACTTAAAGGAATATATATATACACACACCAGTGTTTTTAATATATATATATATACACACACACATATATAAGTCAGTGTAATAATATATGTATGTATATTGCTAGACCAGTGTTGTTTATCTGACAGTGTGGCTCCCCAAATGTCATAGACTGGCAGCCATATTCATAATTTAAATGGATGACCTTCTAGACACCTGCTAGTCTTTGAAGTTTCACTGTTAGAGTCTCATTCCTGATGTAATGTGGCATAATTCTAAAAGTCTCCTTTT